>CM066315.1:16875819-16925819 GCA_033807775.1 Saussurea involucrata
ATACAAGAACTTAAATTGAAATAATAGTAAAAAAAGGACTTGTGTTGGATTGGCACTACATATATACTAATTTTTTTAATTTAGATGGAGAATAAATAAAGAAGAATTAGAAAAAGGATTTATGGAATGAATAATAAAGAACTTCGATTCCTTGTTTCTTACTTGGTATTAGAGTTCGAATGAAAACCGCCCGATTGCAGGTAATGCCATAATTTTCGATTTTGTGAGGATCAATCAAATAATAAAAAGATTCTATAAAAGCAATGATAAATAGATACGAATAGAGCAAGAAAAGAAGGAAATAAAAAACAAAACATAGTATAGAAAAGATATCCAAAATTATATAGAAATTACTATCTTACCCTTAGTTTTTATTTCCTTAATTTAATTGAATTTCGCTTGATTAGGGCAAAGTTCCTTAAAAACCTTTGCCTTTTTTAAAATATCCTGAACAGTTCCTGTAGGCTGAGCGCCTTTTTCAAGGAAATAGAGAATAGCGGGAACGTTTAAATAAGTTTGATTCTTGATCGGATCATAAAAACCTACTTTCCGAATATCTCTTCCTTCTCTTCGGGATCGGACATCAATTGCAACGATTCGATAGACGGCTCATCGGGATAGATGTAGATGAAAAATTCCTTAACGAGTGCTCGGTGGAAAATGGGAAGAATCTTCTTAGGATTCTAAGATGCTTTTATCTCACCTCTGGTCTATGCTTAAACATGTCGAAAAGTGAATTGTTTGGAGTAGGAGTCGGAGTGAATGTAATTCAAAGGGCTGCTGCAGAGATAAAGTGTTAAGTCGGACAATTTCCAAGTAAGTATCTTGGGGTTCCTTTGGGTGCAAATATATCCAGAGTCGACACTTGGACTCCTATATAGATAAATTCATGAAAAGGTTATCCAGTTGGAAGATCAAGTCTCTATCGATCGGTGGAAGAAGGGTCTTGGCCCAATCTGTCCTGGGTAGTATTGCTACCTATTACCGTTCGTTATTCAAAGCACCAAAGTCGATTATCGATCATCTAGAGAGGCTTAGAAAAGACTTTTTCTAGGGGTCGAAAGAATACTCGAGAAAATTTTGTTGGGTGAATTGGAGGACGGTGATAAAAAAAAAATGGAGGTCTCGACATCGGAAGTATTTATGCGGCTAACATCTCACGTCTTGTTAAGTGGGCCTGGAGATATATGAGAGAACCTAACTCGCCATGGGCGAAAGTTATAAAAGCGATCTACGGTAAAGATGGAGGTTTAAATTCGGACCAAGTCCGCATAAGCAAAACCAGCCCATGGGGAAGTGTCATCGCGGCTGTTCAGTCGTTAAGACTTTTAAACATTAATTTCCATGATTTATGTGTGAAACAGGTTGGGAATGGCATTCAGACGGCTTTCTGGACAGACTGTTGGATGGGCTCCTCCTCTTTTGAATCGCGCTTTCCTAGACTCTTTGCGTTAGAAAACGAGAAGGAGGTGTCGGTGGCAGAGAGGATGAAACAAGACAATAATTGGAATTGGCGCAGGCCAATTCGAGATGGAGGGGAAGTAGAGGAATTCAATCATTTAAAAGAAACTTTAAAGGAATGTTCCCTCTCAAACAGACCTGATGGATGGAAGTGGAAGTTAACTTCTAACGGTTTGTTTTATGTCGGATCTCTGGGTCGTATCATCGAGAACTTTTACTTGGGCTCAGGAATTAAGGAAACGATGTGGAACACGCCTCCAAAAATCAATATCTTCATGTGGAGAGTGATGCTGGACAGAGTACCTACGCGTGCCAACCTCGATAAGATGAATATCGACATCGATTCTATTCTATGTCCGATTTGCGGCTCCTATATAGAAACAATCGACCATGTGTTATTCCAATGCTCAGTAGCGTTAGAGGTGTGGAAGTTCGTTGAGAGATGGTGGCTGATTTCTCTTCCGATAGACAAATCGATCAGTTCGATGATAAACGGGTTCAATTTAGCGGGTGAGGATATCCAGGTGAAGAAAGTTTTGGAAGCAATTTTTTTCATTAGCTGTTACATTCTATGGGGATTTCGGAACAGGTGCGTTTTCGACAACTCTCCCCCCGTAAAGACATCAGATTGTAGAGAAGTCGTTTATTTGGTTAATGGCTAGGTGTAAGGGAGTGTTAAAGACCCCCTTTTGTGGAGATACCAGCCCTCCTTTTGTCTTAAAAACTTGTAATTTCTTTGTCCTTTTGTTTGCTAGTTTCTTGCTAGCTGTTTTTTTGAAATAAATCTGGTTGCTGTTTAAAAAAAATCTGCAACCCTCTAGCAAAACCACCCTCTGTTTCTTGCCGTATCAAAAATTAGGAATAAAAACGGAACCGGTATTGGACGGGTAATATATATATATATATATATATATATATATATATATAGAGAGAGAGAGAGAGATTCTTGAACTACCAAAAGAACCACGGTACAAACTAATTAAATAGCATAAAGCTAAACAACACCCATGCAGTACTACTCTCATAGACAAATTTACAAGAAATCGCAATGTGGATTATAATATAACGACAATATCCCTTAAGAAATTAAGAGGTGATTAATTAGGGTCCATTGATCAAGTCACCGGTATCAACCTCATCAAGAAGTTGCAAGGTCCCTTCAACATCAAATTGGGTCATGTGTAGAAATGGATCATCCTCTATAGCAGCCTCTAAACCTAAAGTAGAAACCCCATTCAAAGAAGGTGTGTCTGAATGATGTAGAAAACCCATGAGCAAGTTTTCTTCCTTTCCTTGCAACTCTTCAGGTTGACGATAAAGACCCCCTAACTCATGTGAAACAAATTCATGCAACATCATATCTTCAACAGATTGATTTGCAGTTGAAGTTTCACTACCACCACCACCACCACCCGTACGCGAGTTGGTAATCGGAGAAAAAGTTGAGGTCTCACCAGCCCCCATGTTGCAGTTTTCTTCTTCAACCACAACATCACCCACCGGAGGTTCCATGGTATCGATAGGGATTCCGAAACAATCAAACTGTGCCAGAGGCTCACTCATGTCACCGATACAACTTGCATTGAGGGAATTGTAAGTGTCGAAACATAGTGGTGTTAGGGCTTCACTGAAACCACTACCACTTTGATCACTACCAACCACAGAATTTCCATTCAAAAAAGTAGAGGGGCTTATAGATGTATTCGAACTATGATCGGTTACCTGACCACCACCGGAGTTACTCATGGTGGTTGTGGTTGGTTGTGGTACAGGTAACGAAAAAGCGGATTCCTGCAATCGAGCTTTAATGTTGTCTATGCTCATGTAAGCATTGCCTGCAGAATTAAGCTGTCCTAATGGTCTTTGGAGGCTACTGGATTGAATGATGGATCCATTGTTACTGGTTAGGGTAAATTGTCCACTTTTTTTGTTATTATAGCTTTCCTCTTGTAAAATATCATCAATTTGCACCACTGGTACTAAGCGTGGTTTCTTGATAATCTTTTCTCCTTCGTTGAGTTTCTGAAAATGTACAAGATGGAACATTTCCATCATAACCCAAATTAGAATGGAAACATATAATATATATATATAGAGAGAGACTCCGTAAAATGCAAACCTTACATTTGTTGCACACCTTACAAACCAGAATGTCAATATGTGAACAATGTACATATACATATGCATATGTATACGTGCAAAAATATACACATAATGGACATACATTCATATGAAATTGCATATATGCATCTTAGATTATGCACACATTATTCACATATTCACATTGGTTTGCAAGCGGTGCAACAAATACATGGTTTGTATTTGATTTATATCCTATATATATGGTTAGAAACTAAAAAGAGAAAAGATGAAGAAAAAGAAAAAGCCCTAGCAAAAACCTAAATGAAAAGAGGGGGAAATCCAACATCATGAGGTGAAAACAAATTAAATATGAGCCCATGTTGGAAAAAAAATTAATGAAAGATTGATGAAAATATGTAAAATACCTGTAGGTGACTCGCAACATGATTGCGTGTGAGGCCTGACACGTTCATATGCTTTAAAATTTCGCTTGGATAAGCATCTGTTAGAAAAAAAAACATGAGAAATAGAACAATTACGAGTCATTGATCGATATTACAAGTTGAATAAAGAACTACAAAACAAACAGGCTTCATCGACGGAAAAATCCGTCGTAAATTCAGCCGAGAAAAAACATCACGGGCGGATCTTATGGCAGGAGAAAGGGAATCCGTCGGTGAAATCCGTCGGTAAAGGCTTTTTGTTTTGTAAGAAGTACTTCACCGATGGATCTCATTGATTGACTTCCTATTTTGAAAATTTTGATTTGTTGGAACGATTTTTCGAAAATGTGTTTGGGTAGATCATGTAAAGTACTTTGTTCGCCGAGTGTATTCAATGCTTCTAAAAACTTGCCATGAAGCGCTTTTGTCCAATTAATACGTGGCTTGCTCTCTTTTCTCCTTTTCTGATATATGTCATCCTCGAGCGGTTGGTCATTGTTCATTGGTCGCTTTCCTTTATATGCGCCAAAGTTCATATCTACCGGCTTAAACATGGCACCATACTCTTGTGATATTCCGTTATTGGTCATTGCCCGGTTGAGAGTTGGAAATGACTTGAACATGGGATCAACTCTTCTGATAATGTTGTTTGCAAGGGGTAATTTTCCTTTTGAGTCATGTTGTTCTGATGCTATCCTCTTTCGGCATACATGATTCCAGATGTTGCAAATATCGCTAAGATCACATGGTTTTACGAGACACAAAATAGCCTCGTTTTTTAGCGCTTCCGTTACAAATCTCATCATGTGAATATCGTCTGACACCATCACTGTAAACAATTTTTTTTTGACATAATAAAGAAATTTTAGTCTTACTACAAATATATATATATGTGGATAAACCAAATATACGTTGAACTTGATAACTATGCAATAAATTTAGATCTTACTAATTATTGATAATTCAGGTTGACGATTCAAAACTTGGTGGATAAAATCCACCATATCCATTTCTCGTATGTCCACATCAACCAATACACAGTCGTACAAGTGTCCATTTTGTATCATGGCCAATCCCGTAGATGCCTTTGTAGTTGATGTAACTGTAACAAAAAATACATTAAACAGCTTATTAAACTATCATATACTAAATACTAATGGCAATCACAGGTTTATCACAAGATCTTTAATCAAACAAAGTTTCATATATTGAGAGAAAAAGTACATTAAATCGATTACATATGATCCCTATTTATACTAAGTGAACCGGTGTCAATGAACCATTGCAACTGTTCAGTGGTGGCGGTTGGTGGCCGACGGTTGTGGATGAAAAGTCTAACCTTTTCATCTTTGTCTTATTTACATATCTAGCATTAAACTTATAATCTTCTGAGGTATAATTGAGATTAACCCAACATTCACCCCCCTAATCTTGATCATGCTGAAGAAGGTTTCTAACTCCAAGTATTTGTCTCATTGTGACAAATCTTATCCTTGGTAGTGGCTTTGTAAGTATGTCGACTCTTTGTTGCTCTCCGCTGATGTGCTCGACCATTAAATCTTCCTTCTCGACGCATTCTCGTATGAAGTGATACTTTGTATCAATGTGTTTGCTTCTACCGTGAAACACTGGATTCTTCATAAGAGCTATTGCTGATTTGTTGTCAACATAGATCATAATCTTCTCTTCCTTTGTATCTGTAATTTTGCTGAGAAGCCTTTTTAACCAAAGTGCTTGTGTTGCTGCTGCTGTTGCTGCAATAAACTCTGATTCGCATGATGATAAAGCTACTGTTCCTTGTTTTTGAGTGCTCCAGCTAATAGGCGAGTTTCCATAGTAGAAAACTATTCCAGTTGTGCCTCTTCCTTCTTGTGTGTTAACACCATAACTGCTGTCGCTGTAGCCTTGTATCTTGTTTCCTCCTTCATGCCCATAAGTTATACCATAGTCCTTTGTTCCTTTGATATAACGCAATACTTGCTTGATTGCTTTCATGTGTTGTTCTTGTGGTTCTTGCATGAAACGACTTAGTAATCCAACTGAAAAGCTTAAGTCGGGTCTTGTGTGTAGTAGATATCGCAAGCATCCAATTATTCTTCGATATTGCGTAGTGTCTACATATTTTTCTTCGCTTAACTTTGTTAGCTTGAGTCCTGGTTCCATAGGTATCTTTGCATCATTGCAGTCTAACATCCCTGTGTCTTTGAGTATCTTGTTAGCGTAGCCAGTCTGCTTTATCGAGATTTCACCCAATTTTTGTGTAACCTCTATGCCAAGATAATAAGCAAGTAATCCAAGATCACTCATCTCGAACTTCTCTTGCATTTGATTCTTAAAAGATTCAATCTCTTTCTTCGGTATTCCAGTAACTATCAAGTCATCGACGTATACTCCAATCAATAGTGTTGATGTCTTATTTCTCCTTGTGTAGACAGCTTGTTCCAATGCGCACTTCTTAAAGCCAAGCATCTTCAAGGTGTTATCTAACTTGGTGTACCATGCACGTGGAGCTTGTCTTAGTCCGTATAGTGCTTTCATGAGTCTGTAAACTCTCCCTTTATCTCCTGCTTTTATAAATCCTTCAGGTTGGGAGACATAAACTTCTTCCCTTAAATCGCCATGTAGAAATGCTGATTTTACATCCAGATGATGTACTTCCCATTTGGTGTATGCTGCCAGAGCTAGTATTAATCGTATTGTCTCGATTCGTGCTACTGGTGCGAAGACTTCATCAAAATCTATTCCATGTTCTTGAATATATCCTTTGGCTACTAATCGTGCCTTGTGCTTCAATATTTTTCCATTTGCATCTCGTTTTGTCTTGAACACCCACTTTAAACCAATCGCTTTATGATCCTTTGGTAAAGTGGTTAGTTTCCATGTATTGTTCTTGTTGATGGAGTCAATCTCTGCTTTCATAGCTTCAATCCATTTGTCATCTTTAGCTGCTTCTTTGTAGTTTCTTGGTTCATCTTCAACTAGTAATAGTTCGACAGTGTTGTCGTATAGATCATTCAAGGTTCTTCTAGATCGAAATCTTATGTATATTCCTTCCAATTCCATGTCACGTCTTCTTTAAATTTTACGTCTCGACTGACGCAAATTTTCTTCGTCGTTGGATCAAACAAGCGATATGCTTTTGATCCTGGCTCAGTGCCTAAGTACACCATTTGTATACTTCTATCATCTAATTTTGTCAAGTGTTGTGAAGGTACCTTTGCATATGCGATGCATCCAAAAATCCTAAGATGATGTAGGTTTGGTTTTCTTCCCTTTAGTGCTTCGTATGGAGTAATGTCTTCTAGTGACTTCGTTGGTGTGCAAATTAATAATAGTATGGCATGTCTAACTGCTTCTGCCTAGAAATTTTGTGGCATTCCTGTTGCTTTCATCATACATCTTGTAGTTGAAAGAATTGTTCTATTCTTCCGCTCAACGACTCCGTTTTGTTGAGGTGAGTATGGTGCAGTTAACTGTCTTGTGATGCCATTTTCTTTGCAATATTGTAAGAATTCATTTGATGTGAATTCCCCTCCTCTATCTGTTCTAAACATCTTTAATTTGGTTCCAAGTTCGTTTTCCACCCTTATTTTGAATTCTTTGAAGACCCTAAATGCTTGATCTTTTGAATTCAAAAATATTCCCACATATATCTTGAGTAGTCGTCTACTAATAGAAATATGTACCTTTTGCCAGATGGTGTAGGTGGTGATATTGGTCCGCATAGATCTCCAAATACTAAATCCAGTAGTGCTTCTGACCTTGTATTTTCTTGTTGTGGAAATGTAGCTCTAGCGTGCTTTCCTATTAAACATATGTCGCAGACATCTGTAGAGAGTTTAATAGCAGGTATTCCTCGGACCAAATTCTTCGTTGCCATTGACTTCAAAGATTTGAAGTTTAAATGGCCTAGTCTTGCATGCCATAGCCATGTTTCATCATGTAAGTTGGCTAAGAGACATGTAGGTTCGCATATCCTTAGGTTTGCTTTATAAAGCCGGTTCCTTGATCGCGTAACTCTGAGTAGAACATTGTTGTTTGAATCGTATAGTAGTAATGTGTCTTCTTCCATCACTACTTTGCACCCATTTTCTGTCAATTGGCCTAAGCTCAAAATATTACTCCTTAAATTTGGAATGTAGTAGACGTGTGATATGACACGTTGTTCTTTGTTTTTGCATTCCAATAGTATAGATCCTTTCCCTTTGATCTCTACGTATGATCCATCTCCGAATCGTACGTTTCCAGTGATTTTTTCGTCAATTTCCTTAAAGCGGTTTTTGACTCCAGTCATGTGATTGCTTGCACCGTTGTCTAGGTACCATAGACTTTCATCATTTATAGTTGTCTTGCTTGGTTCGAAATTGTTCTCGTTTAAGCAAACATGGTGGTGCTCTTCAATAGTTGCCATTAGTAATGTTGGCTCTAAATCCTCTTCAATGAGGTTTGACTGTTCCCTTTCTTGATTCTTCTGTGGACATTTGGTTGCATAATGTCCGTACTTCTTACAGTTGAAGCATTGTATTTTACTCTTATCAAGAGTGAGTTTCTTTGTATTGTTGTCAGTTTCTTTCTTGAAACTATTTTGTGAGGGTTCCCAATTCTTTCTTTCTGATCTGAATATGTTATTCCCTCGGCCTCGTGACTGGTTAAATCTCCCACGACCACGTCCTCTGAAAGGTTGGCCTCGACCTTCATACTGTGTGAACATTAGTCTCTCCTGATTGTCCACTGGTCTTTCTTTCTTGTATTTCAGTCTTTCTTCAAATGTCTTCAATCTCCTGATTGCTTCGTCTAATGACATAGTGTCTAGATCTGAATATTGTTCAATGGATGCGACTATTTGAAGGAATCTGTCGGGTACGACATTTAGTAGTTTTCGTACGCGAACAGGGTCTTCATATGTCAATCCAATGCCCGCTTCTTTGTTGATAATACTCGTTATCTTCGTAATGAATGAATCTAATGCTTCATTATCTTTCATCTGTAACATCTCAATTTCTGATTTGAGTGTCTGTTGCTTTGCTTGCTAGACACGATTTACTCCGACGTGTCTGATCTTTAATGCATCCCAGACTGCCTTTGCAGTCTTGTATTTTGAAATATGTAGCAATTGATCTTCTGGTAGTGATTGGTAAAGGTATGCGATAGCGGTTTTATCCTTCTTTATATCCGCTTGAGTTTCTAGTTGTGGTTCAATCATTTCCCAAAGACCATTTGCTTCCATTATTACTTGCATTCGAATTGCCCAAATGTTGTAGTTTGATCCTTTCAACATAGGACACTGGAAATGGGTGTTTGACCCAATTTCCCTGATCTTGGAACTATCTACAGGTTCCTTGTCGTCCTTCCCCGTCATAATTTTATCTGTTCCCTTTTGATTTTTTTCAAAGTTTTATAATTGGCCGGTTATAAAAGCTTTTGAAAAAAAAATTGTTATTTGTTTTCCTTTAATAAAACAAATAAAAAATCTTTATATTTTATTTGGAGCAAATAAAAAAATAAAAAAAGGTTATTTCCTTTTTTTTCTTAACCTAAATAAAATTAGGTTTATTTTGACAAAAGGGGAAAACGGTTCGTGTACACCTTCTGTGTGTGTACTGTGAGAAAAAACTAGGGTTGCGATCCCTTCTTCTTCTCCGTTCGAGTTTTGCCGATCTTCTTGTTGAGCGGCGGTCTTCCGGTGTTGGTAACTCCTTCTCCGGTGTCTGATTCGCTAAGCCGTGTGCTTGCTTTCTGTTTCTGCTAACCCGTATGGTTGCGGTTGAGAACTTCTTCTCCGATTTCCGAGACAGGTATGTTATCCTCTGTTTCGGTGGGTGCCAGATGGTGGTAAAATTCCTTCTGGAGTTTGGCCGCCCTAGGTATCCCCTAGTAGATTCTGATTAGCCCAAATGAACAATAGTGATGGTGGTTGATCGTTAATCTCAGGCGGTTTTCTGGTGACTTTCTCTGGTTTGATTTCTGGGTAGATGATGAGAACTTTGGTATGATGATAACCAAGGCTCTGATACCAATTGATGGCAATCACAGGTTTATCACAAGATCTTTAATCAAACAAAGTTTCATATATTGAGAGAAAAAGTACATTAAATCGATTACATATGATCCCTATTTATACTAAGTGAACCGGTGTCAATGAACCATTGCAACTGTTCAGTGGTGGCGGTTGGTGGCCGGCGGTTGTGGATGAAAAATCACACCTTTTCATTTTTGCCTTATTTACATATCTAGCACTAAACTTATAATCTTCTGAGGTAAAAATACATGAAAAAAAACTAGTCAACTGTCAAGTTGATACATTAAACAGCTTATTAAACTATCATATACTAAATACTACACTTTTTGTTATCACTCTTTTAGATTGCTGCTAGCTAGTCTCTATGGAGGAATGGTATTGTGGTGGGACACTCCTTTGATATTTTATGCAAACCAAAAGAAATCTTAGTTGTTTTTCATAATTAATGGACAAGTATATAATTTAGGAATGTGGAATTGCTCCTTTAGGTTTAGGGTTTAGGAATCTGGAATTGAACCTTTAGGTTTAGGGTTTAGGAATCTGGAATTGCATTTTGTGGAATTGTATTTTAGGAATGTGGAACTGCACCTTTTTAGGAATGTACATTGCAACTCAGGGATGTGGAATTGCACCTCTTTTTTGTAAATGTGGATTGAATTTTGTGCAACTACTTATGGATCGAATTTCGATTTCATTATTATATACACTTAAATAAGACTATGCTCTTTGATAATATACGGGCCGAACAACTCACGAAAGTGGTGGAAATGTGGGAAATGAGCATCAAATTACATCACTTACAAATGATCATAGTTTTTAATTCAACTGGTTCGGCATATATACATGGAGTTTTCGGGATATTATTCTTCTTTAAAAGACCTTAATTAGTCTCCATCGGCTAAAACAAATCCGCATTCTTCAAAGTTTTTCAATCCTAGCCTAGAGAATTGAATCTACCACAAAATTCCTATTTCGGTAGATCAAAACTTTTTTCCCCCTAATAGTGTTTCATTAAATATTACATATAATTAAATGATAACTAACTATATGTATGCAAATATATATGTTAAATTTTAGAGTTATGATAAATATGAAAACATGTTTTGATATATATGAGAAGGCTAAAAAGAGCATGCATTTGTACGTGACAAATGCTATACTCATGTGGTGTAGGAAGGTAAGTGCGTCACGATACGATTCACAATGTCTAACGTAAATGGTGTCTTATTAATAACAGTAGGTTTGTATGAACTCTTGGGATACTGCAGTGATATAGGACTGTCCAGTGGTACCATAAGACCGTCCAGTGGTGCTATAACATAAACTTGATGATGTGAAATCTAAACGATTAACTTACCAATAAATACTACACACACACACATAGAGAGAGAAAGAGAGAGAGAGAGAGAAATCTAGAGAAAGAGAAATACCTTTATAGGAATTCTGTGAAAGCATGTATGCATGTTGCACGAGTGAACTTTCTTCAGGTTCTATCAACAACACTCGAATGCCAGAAAATCTTTTTGGGATAACTGTGATTTTTGAACTACTAGTCGTCATTTTGATCAAGTAAAAGAAAATTGGATATCGATCGAGATAAAGATGAACAAATGATCGACTCAGACTAAGCGGCAAGAAACGAGTTTAGGGGTCTATGCTCTGTGAGAGAATCACCTGAAAGGGCCGGAAAGGTTTAATGTCATGTAAGATTTACTCCCTTCGTTCCAAAGTAAATGTTTACAATTACATAGTATTAGAAATTTATAACTATTACAATTTTTAATCAACAAAAATACAATTTTCCCCTAGTGAAGAAAGAGAGATAGATAAATTTTCTCGTGAAAAACTTTTACTTTTAGATGTAGACATTTATTTTTAGAACAAACTAAAATAAATATGTGGACTCTTAAATTTGACTATTTTAATACAATATTTATCAATTAAATAAACCCATCACTTAAATTCTTAAATATTTCATTAAATGAATTATTTTACAAATCATATTATAATATTTATTAATCGTTAAGATAACTACATTTAGTTATTAAATTATAATAGAATATTATAATAATAAATATGCTTATTTAATATTAGATGTGTTCAATTTGTTCACATTTTTACTGTTTTTTTAATGGTTTGGGTTGGACAAGGTGTCAAACACTAGGCATTAAATAAAATTTATCACCAAATGTGTTGGATTTTAAGCTATATTTAAATTAGTTGTTAAAAACTTATTATAAGTTAATTGTTGGTCCATATGCTAATAGTTAGTTGATAAATTAATAGTTTTTGACAAAAGGAATGATAAGCTAATTAACCAATATAAAAGTTGTATGAAAAAATATGTATAAAAATAATCCAATTATAACGTTACATAATATACTAAGACATAGCACTAATATACATCATCATATAAAAATAAGTAGTAACAAAATAAATAGTTTTTCAATTATTTAGGTTCAATGAACATTCATTCCATCCCGTTTAGAGCATCTTCAACAGATTTTTTAAAATTTGTTTAAAATAGAGAATCAAAAGTCAAAAAAATTTACTTTCGTCTCTAACAAATTCCTTATTTTAGAGAATCCAATATTAATTATAATATTACATTTATCTATTAAAATATTATTTTTCTCTTTAAATATTTATTTTCAAAATAACGCTGAGTTATTTTAATAATAACATTAATAAACTCAATAAAAAAGAATGAGAAATACTTGGTTTTTCAGAAATGAAAGAAATTTTGATTGTGTTAAAAAAAGTATTAAAGGTATAAATAATAACAAGATATATTTTTTTTAAAATCTACTGAAATAATATAACGTTTCAATAAACTAGTTTATAATTGATAACGTATAAAAACTTTCTTAAAAAGATTAAAAAAAGTTGGTTTTATCACGCAAAAAAAAAGTTTGTTTATGTTCTAAAAAATGGCGTTAAAAGCATCAACTATATTTAATAGTTTCTTTTATAATTTCATGAAGAAAAAAAATGCATTCAATTATAAGACCATCTTCAACATCTTCCTCATTTTGGAGGAAATGAAAAATATATGGCATTTGAGCTATATTTTTACTCGAACAGCTTCTTCAAAATGGAGAAAGTAGGAGAGAGAAGAAATTTTTCTCCACGTATGGAGATAACCCAAAAAATGATTACTAAATAAAAACAACAATAAAAATCTTTGAAAATAAATATTTGGAGAGAGAAATAATATTTTAATAGATGAATGAAATAATTTTAATATTATAATTAATGTTAGTTTCTCCAAAATGACGTTTCTGTTGGAGAGAATGTAATTTTTTTGGAGATTTTGACTTTTGATTCTCTATTTTGAAGAAATTTTAAGGAATCTGTTGAAGATGCTCTAACAATTTTCTAAATTTTCAAAAATAATTATATTATTAAAATATTTGTTAACTTTAACATCTCAACAAACCTTTTATAATTGGTAATTTCCAACTAATATACAATTTTTTTAATATCCTAACAAACTTCAAATATATATCGATGTTCATCAAAAATCAGGTTTTTTTTACAACTTTTTATTTTCTTTAAACTCCATCCATTAGAGCAACTTCAAAGATTCCTTATAACGTAGAAGTTTGACTAATTTTTTTACTTTAACATATTTTTCACAACTTTTACTTAAAATAGAGAAAATAAAAAAGATGATAAAATCCTTTAAATTTCTTAAAAATGATTATTTGAAAGTTAAAAATATTTTTTTATACCAATGAGAATCTTTGGAATTAAATGTTTAGGAGTGAGAGAAACGATTTTTAATTTTTTCTACAAATAAAATTTTTAAAATTAAATAGTTAGAAGAAAAAAATAATATTTTATTAATTGTATTAAATATTTTAATAATATATTCAATATTGTAATCTTTAAAATTTAAAATGAAAAACTGTTGGAGTTAAAAGTAATGTTTTTAAAGATTTAACTTTTGGTTCTACCTTTTTAAAAAATTACCAAATTGAAACATAATGAAATCACAATTACATATTTGAATGAATTGAGAAATATATTCATTAGAGCAAATGAATGTATTATTATGTCTTCTGAAATAAGAAATGTGCATTGAAATGTCACAACTAAAATTATATTTCAAACTACTACATTTCAAATCTTAAATATTTCAAACATGTTTTAGCTTAGACGCTTAAATTTTAAACGACTTTTCAACGGTTATTTTTTCAAACAGTAAAAATTTCAAGCAACCAAACAATACACTCGACTTTACGCCTTTCGAAAAAAAAATAATACACTCGACTTTATATTTCAAATTATTACATTTTTAAAATATTTGAAAACTGTTAACAAATTTTATCATATAAATTAAATTGGAAAAAAAGGAATTTAAATCAAAAACTGAAAAATGAAAATTTGAAAACAAAAGAACGAGCCACTCCTTATCTAGCGAGGACTAGTTGAGTTCCTGTCGGAAAATAGCCTACGTGGAGCCTACATGGCTCATTTTATGCCGTCACATATTCATATGAAACTATATTATTCATTTAATAAAAAAGGGGATAAAAATGAATTTGTAGAATTTTAAAGGCAACGAGATTCGATCAAAGCGAAACCATAACATATGTTAAGGGTTGGATCTTTGAGTGTTGCTTGATTTAATAAGAAAAAAATTGAAAAAATATTTAAGTGTGTCGTTTGATCCATATACACAAATTGAACATAAACATAATAAAAGATGATTAGAAATATACCTCAGCGTTACAACAGTTGAGATGTAACACAAGAAACCCACAGATTTTCTCCCAAGAATCTACACACGAATATGTTTGACCTCCAACGAGTGCTAGCTCCAAAAACCCACTAGAGAAAATATTTCTCTCGTTTGTGTATGTGTATGTTGGTCGAATATCTAAGAAAGTGAGGCGCAAATTTAAATAGTGCCGGGGCGGGGGATAATTAGAGTGTTAGTACTAGTTAATCAAACATGTGTCGGACCTTTCGGGTTTCTTAACCCTTAAGCCCATTTCTCTTTAAAGCCCGTTAGACCAACTATGCATTTTACTTTATTAACTTAGTCAAATTATACAAATAGATTATTGTAACCGACATAATTACAGTTTAACACATACCTTTTAATATTCTATAGTATTTATTAATATTATAAGCATACAATATTATTCGGTTTTCGATCATCTATGATTACAATAAAATACTTTTATTCTTTTGCTTGCAACTCTATAAATTCATGTGACCTCAGCAGTGTCATCAATATTATGTGATGTGGACGAAACCTACAGAATTAGAAAAAAATGTTGATGTGCCTTGATGTAATTGTTGGATAGGAAAGGAACAAGAACATTTGACACAAAAGTTTTTTTATGTTGTTGAGACTTGACTGTGCTATAAATTTCGAACAATTTTTCATAAAATGTTAATTTTTAACGACATAATGAAATAAATCAATGGTTTGATTTCATGGATGGATTGAAATGGATCAATTATTTGGTTTTCATGGATAGTCCTCACTCCTCAATGATTAAACTAAAAGAGCAAAACAATTGCACTACTTTTATGTATAGCAACCAACCACTAATGTTGTGTTCTTTAATTCGGAGAAAAAAGAAATGAAATGAAAGTAATTTTTTCATTCGTGTATTTGAAAGGGACGAAAAAGAAAGAAGAGAAAATATTTTTTCGTGTTGTAAAAAACAGAAGAGAAAGGAAGAGAAAGATATCATTTTTACTAATATACTCTTAAAAATATATCTTTTATAAGGAAATATCGGGTAGTTTTTTAATTTTAATAATTTCAGTAATTTTTTTAACTTCTTTCCTTTTCTTTCCTCCCACAGTTGGAAGAAAACTTATCATTATTTTCTTTCCGTTTATTTTCTTTCTCTTCTAAAAAAGTTTTGAAAAGACAAGTTTTTTTTCTTTTCCTTTCTAAAATGAGTTTCAAGAACACAATGTAAGGCCATCCGTAGCAATACCAAAAGCCCTAAAGTCACCTCAGCGTCACGTCAGCTTTTCTCCAAACCCTCTACAAACCCAAAAGTGGAGTAGCAATACCCTAAAGCCCTCTTGACATCTCATTTTTTTAACTCTTTTATTTATACATTTAATTATTTAACAAAATAAAAATATTTATATATTTTTTAATAAATAAAAATAAGATAAATAATAAAACTAAAAATTCATATCATTCATTAAAAAATTAAAAATTACAAAATACGAATTAGAATAAATTATGTAATTTTCTAATTCTCTCTTTCTTCGCTAAACCCTAAACCCTAAAATAAGATAAATAATAAAACTAAAAATTCATATCATTCGCTAAAGTAGCCCTCAAAATATCTCCCTCAAGGTGATCATGCGGGGCTATGAAAAACTCGAAGTCTTTATCAAATCGTTTTTCAAACTCGAGTTGCAACTGTTTTTCTTCGAGTTCAAGTTTTTTCATTTTATACTCCACCGTACCATCCACATGCTCGTTGAACGAGTTTATGGTCGTCAAGAGTTTTGAAACATTTTCGTCCGATAGCGACCCGGCCGTATTACTCGTTGACGCTTTTTTGGCCTTATTTCTTCCGATGGGTCGTTGAAGTTGCTCGACCTCGACCTCGTTGACGTCTTCATCGTCATCATCGGAAGGTTTGGTATGTTTCGAACCCCGCGATGAATTTGTCGTCATGGTTGGAACGGTTGCCCATTTTGGACATTTTTTGAGGACTTCCCAAGCTTGTTCGTGTGTGAAAGCAAGCCCAAGTTTCGTTCGGTACCGTTCGTGTGCCGTTCGGGAAATGTCGGCCTCACTCATTCCACTTGATCTATTATTGACCAATTTGTTGTAAATGCCGGCAAATATCGTTATTTTTTTATTGAGGTCTTTGAATTTGGTGTTGAGTTGATGAGTTGTTCTATAATTTCCACGACCCATAGAATTAAAAAACACTTGCCCGATTCGGTTCCAAAAACTCTCTACATTTATGTAAATACAAACATTAATAATAATATTAATAATCTTAATAATAACAATAATAATAATATAATAACAATAACAATAACAATAATAATAATAATAATAATAACAATAAAAATATTACCACCGGTTTGTGCGTTACCGACAACGGAGTCCTCCGAAACGTCAATCCACGTCGACACTAACGCGAGTTCCTCCGGTTTACTCCACTTTTGTTTGGCGGCTCTATTTTCATATTTTGTGTTTTTTTCTTTTCTCGTTGGTGTCGGGTTTGATGGTTCCGGGGTAGATTGTTGTGTGGAGATGGATTGTGGTGTGTGCGGGATAGAATGTTGGGTTTCCGGAACGATGTCGTCGTCGAGATCGATTGTGGGTGAAGGAAGTGGGTAGTTGGCAGGAGTAAAACCTTGTTGAATCAAACCGGGATATGTAAATTGGTAAGGAAATTGTTGCGGAAATTGTTGGGGAAATTGTTGCGAAAATTGTTGCGAAAATTGTGGTGGAAATTGTTGCGAAAATTGCGGATGATAACTTTGTTGTGAAAACGCTTGGAAACCAAGCTCCGAGTCTTCTTGCGGTTGCGGTGAAAGAGCCATTAGTGTGATTAAATTGAAAAAAAAATAAAAAAATATATAAACAAAGAGCCGTTGAAAGAGCCGTTAGTTTTTAATATTTTCAAATTTTAAAAAAAAAAATTTAAAAAAAATGATCGGGATCAATCGGGTTGGGGAACCCGGGGTTGGAACCCGCCCTCAAGCCCGATCACCCCCATACCCATACCCTCTCGAGCCCGCACGAACCCGCTCCGCTACGGATGGTCTAAGGGGAAAAGGGAGTTTATGGCAGATTTGGTTGTCAATTTTTTGGAAGAAGTAAAAAAAGTTTAATTTATTTTCTCTCTCCTTCAAAGTTTGTTTCGAACTTTCTTCTCTCTCCTTTAGATATTAAAAAAAGTTTCTTCCATTTCATCGTGTCTCCATTTTGGTAATGTCCGAAGATTTTCTTAGAGTAAATAAAAACAACTTTAAAATATTTTTTTAAAGTTTTACTCTAAACTTTTTTTTAGAGTAAATTACATAAATCGTCCCTGATGTTTGGTCCCTTTTTGGATATGGTCCCTATTTCGAAAAAATTACACGGATCGTCCCTGAGGTTAGACAAACCGCACGAAATTGGTCCCTCCCTCTAACAGAATCTGTTAACCCCGTTAAGTCAAGGGGTATTTTGGTCTTTTTACATTTATTTTTGTCTTTATTCTAAAAGAAAAGTAAAAAAACAAATAATTAAATTAAAAAATAACCCCCCGTACACCCACTACCCCCCCCCCCCCACCCTCCTTCTTCTTCCTCACGACACCCCCCACCTCCGGCCACCACCAACAACCGCCCCTTCCTCACCTTTCTTCTTCCTCACTCTATACATGTAAACCCCATGTATATACCAAGGCAAATTTGGAGGCGCTCCAACCATGTGAGCTTTGCACTGCTCAAATATTTGTCAAGGCTACCATATGTCACAAACTCCTCAACAAGGATCTTCTCATTATTCTCATCACAGAAGCCAATAAAAGAGACAATATTTGCATGTCTATACGAAGAAAGCACTCCGATCTCATTTAGGAAAAGTTTTTCTGCACGCCGAATTCGATATCCTTGATCAAGATTCTGAACTCCATGGTCAAGAAAGGGTGTGATCCGAACGCAAGTAGTTTCAACCCCATTTTTAATAAAATCTTGAAAGCCCGCGATGTGAATGGTGCTCATAGATTGTTTGGGAGGATGAAGGAGATGAAATGTAAGCCGAATACAGTAACTTCTAACGTGTTGATGAGAGGTTGACTCTGGTCAAATTCGCCATCTTGCTTA
The DNA here is from genome assembly GCA_033807775.1 of Saussurea involucrata. Taxonomy (NCBI): domain Eukaryota; kingdom Viridiplantae; phylum Streptophyta; class Magnoliopsida; order Asterales; family Asteraceae; genus Saussurea; species Saussurea involucrata. The sequence goes on from CM066315.1 coordinate 16,894,645, forward strand.
GCTCTCTTGGAAGATTGCCTTGTAGAGAGTTGTTGTAAATCATGAGCTGTTCTAGTGATCTCAGGTACCCAAAAGTCGCCGGAATTCCACCGGTGAGACTGTTATCTGCAAGGTCTATGATGGTGAGCTGATGACAATTACCAAAAGTGGCCGAAATCTCGCCGGAGAACAGTTTCCGATCTCCAACGGAATCCTTCCGGATAGCTGATTCTCATACAGATACAAAATCTGAAAGTAACAGAGAAGATTTAGAAGAAAATGGTTTTTGCAGCGGGTAAAAACAAAAGCTTATTACCCCAATCAGTTTCTTCTTCGCTTAATCTCCTAAAATCCCATGTGATCCTACCTGCAACAAGAAAATGGCCGTTTCCGCCCATTAAGCTCCATTCAGGCCGCTTCTGTAGCCAATCAACGAGATCAAGAGACGCAGCATCCCTTGTGGAGATATTATACCCCCAAAGATATCTTGCGATATCGAACCCTGCGTAAAAAGGCACAAAGATTGCTGCAGCAAGTGACGAATCGTTGGTTAAGCACTCGTATTGTTTCATCCGGTTACTGAAGATAACATCCACTGCAAACTGGTTTGTAGCGTACCATCCTTTTTCCAAAAATACCCCTTCGGTATTCTCCAATGGAGGTCCAAGTCCAGCATTCGTAGTGAACTTACACATGTTGGTCCATTTGCTAAGACTCCTACACTGCTTAAGCATATCCTCATTGAACCTAGAAGGAAGATCATGAACGTAAACAGGTCTTTTTGGGTAAGAAGAAGAAACCGATTGAAGGTGGCCAGAGGTGGTGGCCGGAAGTGGGGAAGAAGAGAGGTGAGGAAGGGGGTGGGCGGTTTGTCAAAACATGCACACACAGGTATATATACAGGTATATATACATGGGGTTTACATGTATAGAGTGAGGAAGAAGAAAGGTGAGGAAGGGGCGGTTGCAGGTGGTGGCCGGAGGTGGTGGGTGGAGGTGGGGGGTCGTGAGGAAGAAGAAGGAGGGTGGGTGGGGGGGGGGGGGGGGTAGTGGGTGTAGGGGGGGTTAATTTTAATTTAATTATTTGTTTTTTACTTTTCTTTTAGAATAAAGACAAAAATAAATGTAAAAAGACCAAAATACCCCTTGACTTAACGGGGTTAACAGATTCTGTTAGAGGGAGGGACCAATTTCGTGCCGTTTGTCTAACCTCAGGGATGATCCGTGTAATTTTTTCGAAATAGGGACCATATCCAAAAAGGGACCAAACATCAGGGACGATTTATGTAATTTACTCTTAAAAAAAGTTTCTTCCATTTCATCGTGTCTCCATTTTGGTAATGTCCGAAGATTTTCTTAGAGTAAATAAAAACAACTTTAAAATATTTCTTTTTATTTTGAAGATGTTGTTAGGCCATCTTCAACCAATAACTATTTTTAATTTAAGAGCAACTCCAATAACGGGTGATAATTTTATACCAAATCAAACCGGTTAGTAAGTGTATCAAATGTACTAATTATTAAATTGGTATTAATTAAAATCGATTAGTAGTATCGTACCGAGTGTGTAACTTGGTTGGTTCACAGTACTAGAAGTTGCATACTTCAATAGTACCATGGTATCAAATTATTTAATTATGTATTAGTTTTGTATTTTTTATGTATTGAATATTAAATACTGTATCAGTTGGCCTACAATTTCACAAACTGGAACAGTTGGCTCTTCAGTTCATACGGTGATTCTGCAAACATTGTTTACAAACCGTGAAACATAATTATTATCAACTTAAGCTAAATATCATACATCTGATACTACAAACCGTGAACATGCACATCAAGTCTTAGTGGCATCTAAGTGGCTTTTGGAGTTGTGTCGAGGTTTCGATATGATGTAACATCTTGATTTTTATCTCAATTGAGAAAAAATATTGAACTGGGTGAATCGATAAAGGAAAAACCAAATATGAAGTATGGCTATAGTGTCATGTGGTTGTGACACTTGTCACATAGTAGTATGGTCGTCTCGGCTATAGTGTCATGTGGTTGTGACATCTGTCACAATTAATGGCACCAATGGTACTGAAAATGTGGCAGTCTAGACTATAATGACATGCAGTTGTGACATATGTCACAATGACACTCGCGACGTATGTATGTATGTATGTATGTATGTATGTACCAATTGTATGTATGTACATGTGAGAGAGAAAGATAGAGAGGTTTTTTTGAACTATCAAAACAAGTATGTTACAAACTAGTCAAACAACATAAAACTTAACAACAAGAATCGCTACCCTTATAGACAGATTTACAGGAAACTACATTGTATATTATATTATAACAACAATATACCTTAAGAAACAATGTGATTAGGGTCAAGAAGATGTAAAGTCGTAGCTAGCTAGCTAGCTAGTTGATGGGAACTGCCATGGTGCTTTGAACATCAAAGCGGGTCATGTGCGAAAATGGATCATCGTTTAAAACTCTCGTCTCTTGTATGTCGCCCACGTAGACAATATTAGAGTTCATATTTGTTTGTGCTTTAGCATTATATTCATTCTCCTAGAAAAGAAAAACCAACAGTTCAAGCAGATGTCAACCCCGTCACATGTACGAGAGTTGGTCATTGAAGAAAACTTTGAGGGAGTTGGCCACAGTACTCTATTGGGATTCCGAAACAATCAAAGTGTGCCAAAGGTTCACTCATGGAGCCGCCACCAGTTGCATTTAAGGAATTGTAAAATGGTTTTAAGGCTTTACTGAAATCACGGCCATTACCATCCCTAGAATTGCCATTGTCAAAAGCAAATGATGACAGGGCTTCACTAGCACCCTTGGAGTTGCCATGGTCTAAACCAAATGGTGTCCACCCTCCATGGCTAACACCACTCCCACCAACGCCCCTGGAGTTGGTATTACTGATACCAAATAGTGCATGACCACAAGAGTTTCCATTATCAAAATCAAATGGTTCTCGGGTTTCCTCACTAACACCACTGCCACTTCCAGAGTTTCCATTGTCGAAATTATTTGCATCCATTACTCCTAGATTGTAGTATGGTGCAACAGTACTTGCACCAACACCCGACTTTGCCACTACTTCTCTAGAAGCATGATGTGAGTAAGCCTTACTGGTTGCTTTTTCATAACCAGAACTTGTCATCTGAAACCTAAATGTATCACCAAAACTATGATCAGTTGCTCGTTCACCACGAGCGTTTCTCACGGTGGCTGTGGTTGGGTATGGTACATGTACCAAAAGAGCGGAATCTTGCGGTTGAGCTATGATGTTGTCTGTGTTCAAGCAAGGCATGCCCATAGAATTAAGCTTTCCAAATGGTCCTTGGAGGCTATCACCCTTTTGCACCGCTGGTATTAGGCGCGTTTTTTTGATACTTTTTTCTCCTCCTTGGAGTTTCTGGAACATTTCCATCATAAACCAGATTAGAATGGGAGCATATATATATGCGATTAGAAACCAAAAAGAGAAAAAAAAAATGTAAAATACCTGTAGGTGACTTGCAACATGATTGCGTGTGAGGCCTGGCACGTTCATCTGCTTTAAAATTTCACTTGGATAAGCATCTACATAAGAAATCATGAGAAATAGAACAAAAATTAATTATGAGTCATTGATCAATATTACAAGTTAAATCAAAACCGGGCAGTGTGTGGGTAGATCATGTAAAGTACTTTGTTTGCCGAGTGTATTCAGTGCTTCTAAGAACTTGCTATGAAGCGCTTCCGTCCAATGAATGCGTGACTTGTTATTTTTTCTCTTTTTCTGATATGTGACATCCTCAAGCTGTTGGCCATTGTCTGTTGGTTGCTTTCCGTGACCTGTGTTCCTTGTTGTACTAGTGCCAACATCATTGCTAAAGTTCATATACACCGGCTTAGACAGAGCATCATACTCCTGTGATATTTCGTTATTGATCATTGCTAATGGCTTGAACACCGGAGGATCAACCCTTCTGATAATGGTGTTTGCTTGGGGTGATTTTTCAAATGCTATCCTCTTTCTGCATACATGAGTCCAAATGTTGCAAATATCGCTAAGATCACAAGGTTTTACGAGACACAAAATCGCCTCGTTTTTTAGCGCTTCCATAACGAATCTCATCATGTGAATATCGTCTGAAACCATCACTGTATACGGTTTTTAAAAGAGTTTCAGTAAAGGAATCCTAATTATCTTACTAAAAATACATATGAAGTTGATAACTACTATACATAATAAATTTAGATCTTACTAATTATTGATAATTCTGGTTGACGTTTCACAACTTGGTGGATAAAATCCACCATATCCGTTTCACGCATGTCCACATCAACCAATACACAGTCATACAAGTGTCCATTATGTATCATGGACAATCCTGTAGATGTTTTTGTTGTTGATGTAACTGTATAAAATACATGGAAAAATTAGATTACTACTATATAACTGGATTTATTCCAAAAAATATTTTTCTAGAAGAGACCAAAAATCTAAATCGATCATTTACCAATTAATATAAAAAATTCTGTGAAAGAAGAGAGAGAGAGAGTACCTCGATAAGAATTCTGTGAAAGCATGTATGCATGTTGCACGAGTGAACTTTCATCATGTTCTATCAACAACACTCGAATGCCAGAAAATCTTTTTGGGATAACTACGATTTCTGAACTACTGATCGCCATTTTCATCAAGTGAAAGAAGAATCGAGATCGAGATGAAAAGTAATCGACTCAACGTAAGCGGTGAAAAACGAGTTTAGGGATTTGTGCTCTGTGAGAGAATCACCTAAAGTGGGCTGAAGGATTTAATGCTATGTGAGATTCACCTGAAGACCTATATATACATACAGGATGACATTAGGAGAAAACCCTAAAAAAATAAAAATAAAAACCGAAGAATTCATCCATACCGTTAGATTGAGATGATCTAACAGATGAGATTAACAATGTGGTTAGGGCATCCCCAATAAAGTTCTCTATTCTCCTATTTATTATAAAGTAAAAATTAAATGATGTATTATGTTTTCTCCAATGTATTACTTTATTTTCTACTCTAAAGAGAATATTTCAAGTATATTCTTTTTTTTTACTCTAGAAAAGATAGAGAGTATGAATAGTGTTATTCTATATTTAGAGAGTTACTATTCAATTTTCTTTAATAGAAAGTAAAATAGACAGCCCGCTTAATTCATGAGCGCAAAACATAAGGGTCAAGTTTTAGAATTTAAAAAAATAATAACAAAATAGACAAATATTGCCATATATATACATTATAGTTTTCTGTTTTCGAGATTCCAGAAATAATCATATTATTAAAATATGTAATGTATAATATCTTAACGAATCTTCATTAATGGTAATTTCCAACTAATATACAACTTTTTATTTAAAACAAAATGTTTACTTAAATTGCTTGACTCACGTGTAATTCCATAGTGATGAAATGATTTAGTAACTTTTAACAAAAGTAACATTCCAATTTAACTTTATTAGATATTATCTGCTTTGTTCATACATTTAGACATTGTTTGACAAAAAAAAATTAGTTTATAAGATAACTTTTTGAAACGATACTTAAAGTAGCTTTTCAGTAGCTTTTTGTGAATATTTTAATATTACCCTTATTAATATCAATTATTATTTATTAACTGTTATTATAAATATATATTAATTTTTTAAATTTAATTATTATTTACTTAATAAATATTAATTAATATTAACTGAAATTATTAAAATAAAATTTTAATTATACAATAAGATTAGTTTTTATTTATTTAGAGTTATTGTCAATCATATAACTTTTTTTAATATCAATCAATATATTTTGATTATCAATTACTATTTATCTTTTTAATTATTATTTGATTATTTTTTTCATATTTTACGTAGCGGTTATTTAAAATCATAAATTAATATATATTTTTTCTAAAATTTGTTTTAACAAATTCAAATTTTATAGTATATAAGTAGTAATAAATTTTAAATTATTTTAATTAACATGTTATGTTATTTAATGGGATAAGATTACTATGGATTTTGTGACGAAGTTACCAAGAACGTCAAAGGGTAACGATACCATATGGGTAATCGTGGATCGGTTAACCAAGAGTGCTCACTTTTTGGCGATGAAAGAAGCATCACCAATCGATAAGTTAGCCAAACTTTATATTGATGAAGTGGTGTCAAGACATGGTATACCAGTGTCTATAGTTTCTGATCGTGATAGCCGGTTTACTTCGAGGTTTTGGCAGTCACTACAAGAGGAACTAGGTACAAAAGTAAATTTGAGCACTGCGTAACATCCACAAACGGACGGACAAAGTGAAAGAACCATTCAAACTTTGGAAGATATGCTCAGGTCATGTGTGTTAGACTTTGGAGGTAACTGGGATACGCATTTACCTTTAGTGGAGTTTGCGTACAACAATAGTTATCATTCCAGTATTGGAAGAGCATCTTTCGAAGCTTTGTATGGACGGAAGTGTAGAACTCCAGTATGTTGGTTAGAAGATAGAGAAAAACAATTTGTTGGTCCTGAACTTGTTCAACAAACGGCTGATAAAGTGAAAGAGATTCGGAAGCACATGAAGGCGGCTCAAGATCGACAAAAGGGTTACGCCGATCCGAAAAGAAGGCCGAAAGAATTCCAAGTTGGGGAGCGTGTGATGCTTAAAGTATCCCCTTGGAAAGGTGTGATAAGGTTTGGTAAACGTGGAAAGTTGAGTCATCGTTTTCTTGGACCTTTCACCATAACTAAGAAAGTTGAACTTCAAGCTTATCAGTTGAACCTTCCACCTGAATTGGAAGGAATCCACAATACCTTTCATATATGTTATCTTCGGAAATGTTTAGCCGAAAAGAATGAGGTAATTCCACTTACTGAAGTAAGAGTGGATGAGAAGAGTCGTTGCGTGGAGGAACCGGAAGCAATTTTAGAAAGATCGATTAAGAAGCTACGACATAAAGATGTGGTTATGTTGAAAGTACAGTGGAAACATCACAGAGGTGCTAACGTGACGTTAGAAGCTGAAGAGGATATGAAGATTAGATATCCTCATTTATTTAACTAACTTTGATTTCGGGGACGAAATCATTTTCAAGTTGGGGAGATTTGTAACACCTTGAATTTCCATTATATTATATAATATGATTTGGGGTCTAATTGTAATTTAGTTTAAAATTTGCAATTATATAACTCAAAGGGTTGAAATTCCAAATGACCAAAGTTTGAGTGATTTATGGAAAATTTGGAACTTGAGAGTTTGTTTGGTTATTGAGTGATAGTTGAGTGCTTATCAGATTGAAGTCGGCTGAAAAATGAGATATTTATCTCATTTGGTTTATGTGAAGTGGGTTTGCAACAGAGAGAAAGAAGAAGAGACAAAGCAACTTGATTTTGGTAAGAAATCCAATAGATTTCTGTAAGATGATTTAAGTTTGGAGACTGTGATTACAAACTAATATGATTTCAACTAGGTACAGTTTGATTGGAGTATTTGATTTGGATTTTGGATTGTGCAGCAGAAGTGGGTCTAAGAACTACAGGTGAGTTCATCCTCTCTTTTTGTTTAAATCCATGTTTTCTTCAAATTAAGCATTAAGATGCTAGTATAAATTGTTTTGGGGTTGAATGGATATGTGCAAAATAAGTTGGATGGAACAAAAAGAGGTATGGGTGGAAATTTTGGTGTACAGGTCGAAGTTATCGGACAAACTGATAGTGTCCGGTAATTCCATTTCGATGGTGTCCGGTAGAGAAGATATCCGGTAAGTTTCCTTTCCTGTAGTATCCGGTAAAGAGTTAGTTTCCGGATAAATAGATACCGGATGGTATCCGGATTTAGTTGGTTTCCGGATATCGTCCGGATTGTATATATATTTCCGGTAACATCCGGATAGGTCTAGTATCCGGTAAATCATGATGTCCGGTAAGTGGTGACATCCAGATAGTTAGGGTGTCCGAAAACTTCTGTTGTCCGGTCACTTTTGATGTTCCGGATACTTTTGAGTTTCCAGTAACTTGGAGTTTTGATAACTTTTGGGCGGAGTATAATTGATAAATTGAAATACAATCATAGTAGCTTGAACATACCTACAGTTGGATGTTAGTGTGTTAGGCTTGAAGGTTTGATTTAGTTTGATACTATGCTTGTGTATAGTACGTGTAATGGATCCATAGGCACTGGTAATAATTGTAACGTGGAATATGCATAAAGTAATTTGTAATTCCCGTTGACCTGAAATGTGGAATAGGCATAAAGCAAATTGTAATTCCCATTTCGTAAAGGTGATGTGAAATAAGGAATAAGCATAAAGTAAATTGTAATTCCTATTTCATAGTGTGACGTGAAATGTGGAATAGGCATAAAGTAAATTGTAATTCCCATTTCGTATTGTGAGTAGAAATCTTGGAATATGCATAAAGTAAATTGTAATTCCTGGTTTTTATGGGAAGATCGGAGATAGGCATAAAGTAAATTGTAATTTCTTGGACATGAGCTACGATCTCGAATCTGTAATAATTCGTAGTAGGCTATCGAACATGATAATATGACTCACTGAAGGTTAGTCATATTCATGGGATCGGGTATGTTCCCGTCATCGCAAGATGAGTATGTGTAGGGTAAGAATGGTGGCAAACCAGATTTGTTTATACGCTTTGATTACTTGAGTTTCCAAAGCTGCTAAAGTTTTAATTTGAAAATGGAGGTTCTCACTAGGCGTAAGCCTAATCGTTTCAAATTAAATTTTCTTACCAGGTACGAGCTTGGGGAAGTAACGGGAAGAGGGACGAGTGTTTTGGTATTCGACTTTTGGTGCTAAGTGGAGAAGTTAGCTTACGCGAGGATGCTTTTGATGAATGGCCTAGACAACCCATTTAATCTAATCATAGTTGTCAGGATTAGATTAATAGGTTGTTTTGATAATTCAAAAATGTGTATATGAATCCTCATAGTTAATTCTCCGCTTATGTATAAAAGTTTGGATGATATTATGATTAACCTTGATGAATTTTAAGGTTTAAATTTGCCCTGGTTTTTAGGGTGTTACAGAGTCCAACGTCCTTGTTGGCACACAAGTCCGGTTCCTGACTCTGATACCATCTGTAACATCTTAAGCCAACCGTATTAGATATTGTTCGCTTTGTCCACACACCTGAATTCACGATTTTAAAACGCGTCTGATAAAGAAAATATCAAGTCCCTCTTATAAAACAACATTTGTTCTCATTCCCAACCAATGCAGGATCTTACACATAACCGGATCATAATGAGAAAAAAACATCTTGAAAAAAATATTAATTACAATACTTAATAAAATATAACTAAAACAAGTTTATTTAATCAACCACATAGTAAAAAAGATCAAATAATATAATATTTTAATTAAAAATAAAATTATTATTATATATACTATAAATTTGAATTTGTTAAAATATTATATTTGTAATTCATTTACTCGTATATAGTTTATAAAGGACGAATGTTATCCTATAATATTGATAAATAGTATAATGTAACCAATGTTTTAAATAATGTGAGGCGTGACGTGGTGGCAAGACCAAGCCTCAAGCCTTAGGAGCCACGACGAGGTTATGACGTTTATCAAGGAGTGGCTTATGACGACAAATTTTTATATCATAAATATTATTATACATAAAAGCATATGTTTTGTACATTTACTCAATGATTCAATGATAATAAACAAGTTAAATTTGGTTATATGTTAAAAACTAGGAAATAAGACATTAAAAACGTAAAGAAAAATCAAATATCGCGTTACAAAAGACCGTACATTGGGCCATGGCGTGCCACAAGCATAACGTGGCGTGAGGCACAAGCCTTAAGCCATGGCGCGCCATGACGACTGTTGCAGTGAGCCTTTTAGAACAGTGAACGTAACTCGTTAAAGCTACAAAAATATATAATTGATTATCTTTCCAAATGAAATATATTCATTTATATTTCAATAAGCTTTTATACTATAAAACACTAATAGAAATTTAATAACTATTGTTGATAATAGTTATTATAGTAATTAGTTAAATATAAGTATATCATCCAGATGAAGGACTATTAGTGTACTTTTTTAGTTTTTCGTTTTTTAAAGTTTTCCTTTGAATCTGACCTTATAATTATATTTGTTATATTAGTTAAATATAATTGCAGACTTGAGATCATGTGAGACCAGACTATTCTCGTGAGATCAAGAGACCAAAAAATCAACACTAAATCTTCACAACAAAAGACTGTGAAAGTACTGTGATGGTAAACCTTCACAGTGTTTTTGCTGTGAAGTTTGTTGTTTTTCTTACCTTCACAATGAATCACTGTGAAGGTTTAGTGTTAATTTCTTGGTCTCACGGTCTCACGAAAACAGGTTGGTCTCACGTGAACCCAACCCTATAATTGTAACTGTTATTAAAGAATAGTATATAAATATACCATTTTTATTATTGAAGTTATTTTTAATAATAATATTAATAAACTCCATAAAAACAAATGAAAAAATCAAGTGTTTTTCGATATAAATAGAAATTTTGACCATTTAAGAAAATTATTAAAGGTGTAATTGGAACAAAATGAAAAAGAGTTTCGAAATTTATTGAAATCTTATTCAAAATAATATTTTAATAAATTACCTTATGAATTAACATATAACGGATCTTTCTCAATAAGATTAAAAAAATAGTATTATTCACAAAAACGATGTTTATGGTTATCAAATATTATATTTAAAATATCAAGTTTAATACCTTTAACAGTTTTTTTGTAATTCTTAAATATATAAAAAGATCACAATAAAGAAAATTCATCCAACTATAAATTTATTAAGATTCCAAAAATAAATTATATTATTAAAATATTAAAATTTATTAAAATTCCAAAAATAATTATATTATTAAAATATTAAAATTTATTAAATTTCCGAAAATAATTATATTATTAAAATATTTAATATCTCAACAATTTTTTTTTATTGGTAATATTCAATTAATATACAATCTTTGAATATTTCAACAAACTAAACCTACATTGCTTGTTTAAAACCAAATTTTTTTAACTATTCATTTTCTTTCGGTTTCACATGAATGACATATCAACAACGTGAAAATCTCGACCAACATCCATTAGAACATTTTTAACAGGTTCTTAAAAATAATGACTTTGAAAATTTTGACAATTTTTTTCATTTTAACATATTGTTTAACACTTTTGTATATAATGGAGAAAATAAGAGAGATAACAAATTCTCAAAAAATGTTTGCTTAGTAGAGAAAAAATAATTTTTTGTATTCTTTATACCAATAAGAATTTTTGAAATCAAATAGTTAGAAAAGAGATAAATGATTTTTATTTTTTTCTAGAAATGAAAATTTTGAAATTAAATATCAATGAGAGAAAAAAGTAATATTGATTAATTGTATTAATATTTAAAATTATAATTAATATTGTAATTGCTAAAATGGAATTTAAAAGATTACTTAACTAAAACATAATTAAAACACCAGTACATATTTGAAAGAATTGAGAAATATATTTACTAGAAAGAATAAATTGATTAAAATGTGTGAAATATGAACATGTATTGATATGTTATAACAATTATATTTCAAATAACTACATTTCATATTTTAAATATTTCAACGGTCATATTTCCACAACAATAAAAACTTTAAACAACCAAATAATAAACTCGATTTTATAAAAAGAAATTTAATTGAAAAAAGAATATTAAATAAAAAATTGAAAACAAAAAAGAACGAGCCCCTCCCGTGGGAAAATATCCTACGTTGTAGAGTCTACAATCTACATGGCTCGTTTCTTGATTTTCTTCCACCAAAGCTTACTTTCGTTCCTCTATTGTATCTATTGATGGGATTTCTTCTCGATTGTAGACGAATAGACGAGCATCGTGTTGGAACTTGGTATAGAGGTGAGAAACCTTGTCCCACATAGGAGCAAAGGCAATGTTTAGAACACTTAATTAACCCAAGATAGAGAGCATTAAATGAATCATTTAATTGCTTGGGCTTGGAATGTGGTGTTCTTGGTGGGCTCTCTTTGACATAAATATACATATTTAGTGTCAAAGATTGGGCCTTGGGTCTCGATGGGGTCTGATAGTTTGGCGGTTAGCGATGGAAAACTATTTAAACCACACTTTTTCCTCTTCGTTTTGGCATGAATTCAGACACGAAAATCAGACATATTCAGGGTTCTCTCTCATCTCCTTCCATCTTCAAACATAAGATGATTCGCTAGATTCAAGTACGAGACTTGAATACGATTGTTGTATCCTCGGGACAAACGCCAATACCACTGGCGAATTTTTGTCTTATGACACTGCTTCCGTGCAGGCCTCAATCGACACGTTATCTTCGATTATCTACGAAATTCAAGTAAGGTTTACGTTTATTGTACTTTTGGTATTGGAATCATTGATTGTAAAGGATTTGTTCTATACAAATTTCTACCCATTTCTTTGTTGTTTATATACAAAATCAGTTATATGATTGATTACTCCTAACAATCTAACACAAAATTTTTGTTAAGGAGCGATGGATCAATCATTGATGAAAAGTCATGTGGAGAAACCCGAGAAATTCAAGGGTTCGGACTTCCGTCGTTGGCAACAAAAGATGTTGTTCTACTTGGCAACTTTGCGGGTTGCCAACGTACTCACGGAAGAAGAACCATCGGAAAATCCACCGGTAGGAGCGGACGGGGCTGCGTCAACGCAGATACAAGTCTCCGTGCATCAGAAATCTGTCGAGAATTGGAGGTCTAACGAATATAGTTGTCGAAACTATATTCTTAAAGCTCTCGACGATTCCCTATATGACATATACTCCTCGTTTCGAACGGCAAGGGAGATATGGGATTCCTTGGACGCAAAATATAAAACCGAAATGGCGTGCTCCAAGAGGTTTGCGGTAGGGAAATTTCTGAATTATCGGATGACTGATAATAAATCTGTGTTGAATCAAGTTGAGGAATTGCAAGTGCTTGTCCATGAACTTGATGTGGAAGGCATGGGCCTAAACATTAATTTTGTTGTCGGATTGATGATCGAGAAATTGCCTCCCTCGTGGAAAAACTTCAAGTTGTACTTGAAGCATTTAACGGAGGAAATCACTCTCGAACAATTACTCCTCAAAATACGTGTGGAGGAGGACAACAAGATGAATGAAAGGGCGATGCGAGCCAATTTGTTGGTGTAATTGAGACTTACATGGTCTCAAATACTATTGATTGGTGGGTCGACACTGGGGCGACAAGGCACATATGCAATTCAAGGAGCCTGTTTGCAAGCTATCAAAAGATGGATGATGGAGAACCGATGTTCATGGGAAACGCTTCGATTGCCAAGATTGAAGGCAAAGGGAAGGTCATATTGAAGCTGACTTCCGGGAAGGATTTGATGTTAACGGATGTGTTACATGTACCCTCATTAACTAAAAACTTGATTTCCGACCCTATTCTTAGTAAGAAAGGGTTCAAAGGTGTATTTGAATCGGACAAGTTTGTCATCACCAAGGGTGGTGTGTATGTGGATAAGGGTTACCTCAATGGGGGGCTCTTTAAATTAAGTGTTGTAACTGACATTGATGCCGCCGTTGTAAATAATACTAAGGCGAGCACTAGCTCTGCTATTGTTGATCCTTCGTACCTTTGGCATTCGAGATTGGGACATGTCAACTTTAGGTCATTACAAAGAATGATCAAACTTGACATGTTGCCCAAGTGTTCCTTTGATATTTATCTAAGTGTGAGGTATGTGTTGAAGCAAAATACACAAACCATCCACACAAATCGGTTGAAAAATCAAATGAGGTTCTTGGATTGATTCACAGTGATTTGTGTGATTTCAAGGCAACTCCTACAAGAGGAGGAAAGAACTATTATATTTCTTTCATTGACGATTGCAGTAAGTATTGCTATGTGTATCTAATCCATACAAAGGATGAAGCCTTAAATATGTTTAAAACGTATAAGGCTGAAGTCGAGAATCAACTCGACAAGAAAATCAAAATTCTAAGGTCGGATCGGGGAGGAGAATACGAATCCCGTGACTTTGCAGAATTTTGTGCTACACATGGCATTGTGCATCAAACAACTGCTCCATACACTCCTCAACAAAATGGAGTGGCCGAGCGGAAGAATAGAACATTGAAGAACATGATGAATTCAATGTTGATCACGTCCGGAGCTCCACATCATTTATGGGGTGAGGCTTGTCTTACTGCAAATATGATCCTAAATCGGATCCCCCACAAGAAAAGTGATAAGTCTCCTTATGAACTTTGGAAAGGGAGATTACCGTCCTACAAAAGGATGAAAGTGTGGGGTTGCCTTGCTAAGGTTCAAGTCCCTTTACCAAAAAGGACTAAACTTGGACCTAAAACAGTTGATTGTGTATATATTGGACCTGCCCTTAATAGTGCAGCATATAGATTTTTTGTCTACAAATCGAATGTGGATGACATAAGCAATAATACAATTATAGAATCTACTGAGGCGGAGTTCTTCGAGACGATCTTCCCATACAAAGAAAAAGAGGGAAATACCTCTAATAGAGGTAAACGACCGATTGATGATACACACTCTCATGTGAACATTGATTCAACTAAGAGTGATCAATCGGGGAATGATGAAACCTCTAAGGTTCAAGAAGAAGTGGAACCTAGAAGAAGCAAAAGGGGAAGAATCGCCAAAGACTTTGGACCAGACTTTATGGCTTTTAATGTTGAAGGAGAACCTCTCTCTTATAAGGCCGCCATGGAATCATCTGAGGCACCTTATTGGGAAGAGGCCATCCACAGCGAAATTGACTCCATTGTGCAAAACAACACATGGAAATTGGTTGATTTGCCTCCGGGTCATAAAGTGATTGGCCACAAATGGATCTTCAAACGGAAGTTGAGACCCGATGGCACTATAGAGAAATACAAAGCTCGACTAGTTGCCAAGGGGTACCGTCAAAAGGAAGGTCAAGACTTCTTCGATACATATTCACCGGTTACTAGAATCACGTCAATAAGGACGTTGATTGCGATAACGGCTATATATAACTTAGAAATACATCAAATGGATGAGAAAACCGCATTCTTGAATGGTGAATTAGAAGAAGAGATATATATGCAAGAACCGGAAGGTTTTGTTGTAAAAGGCAAAGAGAACAAAGTATGTAAGTTGATTAAGTCTCTTTATGGACTTAAACAAGCGCCAACGCAGTGGCATGAAAAGTTTGACAACACTATGTTGTCAAATGGTTATCACATAAATGAATGTGATAAGTGTGTTTATGTGAAACAATATAAAGATGCTTATGTTATCATATGCTTGTATGTTGATGATATGCTCATCATGGGATCAAACTTGGATGTGATAAACCAAACCAAGAAGATGTTAAACTCCGCATTTGATATGAAAGATATGGGAGTTGTTGATGTTATCCTTGGTATAAAGATTAAAAAGGATCCAAATGGTTACATCCTTACCCAATCTCACTATGTTGAGAAGGTGTTGCGAAAGTTTGGCCATTATGATGATACCGGTTGTGACTCCATTTGATCCTTCAAGCCAATTAAAGAAGAATCAAGGAGATAGTATTGCTCAGTTGGAATACACTCAAGTTTTTGGAAGCTTGATGTATATCATGAACTGTACACGACCGGATATAGCATATAGTGTGAGTAGACTTAGTCGGTACTCACATAACCCGGGAAAAGACCATTGGTATGCACTAGTAAGGGTGCTTCGATATTTGAAATACACAATGGGTTATGGGTTACATTATACGAAATACCCTCCCGTTCTATAAGGGTATTGTGATGCTAATTGGATTTCCAACCATTCGGAGAGTAAGTCCACAAGTGGATATCTATTCACACTTGGTGGTGCAGCGATATCTTGGAAATCTTCTAAATAAACGGTGAATACCAGATCAACTATGGAAGCAGAATTTGTCGCATTAGACAAAGGCGCTGAAGAAGCCAAATGGCTAAAAAGCTTCCTAGAGGGTATTCCGTTGTAGCCTAAACCGGTGACTGCTATTGGTATCCATTGTGATAGTATGGCCGCTCTCACTAGAGCGAAGAATCAAATATAAAATGGAAAGTCCCGACACATACGAAGGCGCCACAACACTATAAAGGACTTGCTGAAAAATGGAATCATTTCCATTGACTACGTAAAGTCAAAGGAGAATATTGTCGATCCTTTGACAAAAGGCCTAAGTAGAGAGCAAGTATCCTTCACATCGAGGGGAATGGGCTTGAAGCCAACACAATGAGTTTCCTCGGCGGCAACCTAACCTAGCGAAATTGGAGATCCCATGGTCTAGGTTCAATAGGCAAACTAGTCGGGGACAACTCAAGAAGCAATTAAACAAAGGTATGCCTATTCCTATGATGTTTTTCCTTTGTGTTTTCCGTTGATGATATAGGGTTGAATGTTACATTCTTAATAATGCTGATAGCTATTATAGTAGAATATAACGGAATATTCTTGATCGGCATTACCTATGTGAGACTGATGTGTGGTCGCATCTTTGAGGACAGAGATGACTACGTCTTCTAAAACTCTCATGAAGAAAGGATATGTTCACGACCGAAATGAACATGTTAGACAACCTAAGGGGGGGGTAAGGTTGTATTTAAAATCTTTTACTTTCAAAAATTCTTTTACAAATAAATACAGTACTGAAACAGTATAAATAAATCAGAGTATAAACAAATAAATATACAACAATTATATAAACAGATATAATTTAAATGCACAGAGATTATATAAATAAATATAAATGCAAAGCAGTTTATATAAATAAATATAATAAAGCACAGCGGAATAAATAAAGAGATAAAAGTTAGAGATACTTGACACAGAGATTTACTGATTTACCACCAACTGTGATAAACCAGCAGCCGAGACACTTCCCGACACGATCCAATAAATGTATTCTTTACGGTAGAATACAAACCAAGTACAAAGGTAACGTAATTGATTCTCAAGCTTCTGCTATGAGATGTACAGGATCACACACCCGTTATTCAAATACTTACAAGAGGAGTATAACTCACAATGGGTAATCACTCTTGTATAATATCTCACACTTGGATATTTTATAAAAAATGTTTTATAAAATATATATATATAAATAGATGAGAGAGCTGAGAGGTTGCTGCTTGTTGTTACTTGTTACTGTTGTGTTGTCTTATATCTTCATTACCAGCAAGCATCATTTATACATAGCATCTCCAACGGCATTGTGAGGCGCGGTATACCGCCAAAGGCACGCGGTATACCGCCGTCAGAAAAGGTACGTTGACACACCAACGGCTACATGCAAAGTTGACAGGAAAAAGTACCCGCGGTATACCGGCTGGGTCTCGCGGTATACCGGCCGTACGAAACAGCAACTTCAACCAATCAGAAATGCACACGGCCTGCCGCGGTATACCGGCTGAACACCCGCGGTATACCGCCAAAAGTGTACCCGCGGTATACCGGCTGTACCGCCGCGGTATACCGCCGTCAGGAAAAGTCAGCTTTCAGGACAGCACCCAAATCTTGCTGGATCTTCTCAAAACCTTATTAAAATTAATTGTTGGGTTTTTAGAAATATCCAAGTGGTATATTATTTTAGGGTGTTTATCATTATTAGTTATAAACAATAATGACGACGTAAACACTTCCGTCTTGAACCCTTCAGATTAAATCTTCGTGTTCTTCAACAACTGCACACTTGGATTAAATTGTTAGATAAACAATAATGCGTTGTGTTTGTAATCATCAAAATAAATATATATAAATATATAGAGATGTGGTACACTTGCACCAACAATCTCCCCCTTTTTGATGATGACAAACACAACCGCTAAGCAAGAGCATATGCGGTTTCTCTCCCCCGTTTGTCGAAACAAAAAGGGTCAAGAAAAACGGTATGCTTCCCCTCGAGAGATGCTCCCCCTCAAAATATGCATATAATTGAGGTAGCATAAACTCATGGGTAAAAGAGCTAAAACGCTCCCCCTCAAATTAATAACGATATCAATTTGATTTTATAAAATTTGAGGGATAAAATAAAATGCAGAAAGCAATAGAGACAAGGATATACAAACCAATACGAAACACTTGCACCAAAACGGATCTTAAGGCTTCAATATACGGTTAATTTTATGTGATAAAAAAAATCACCACGTATTATGACCTCGTCAGGTAACCACGTATTATAACCTCGGCAGGTAACCACGTATTATAACCTCGGCAGGTAACCACGTATTATAACCTCGGCAGGTAACCACGTATTATAACCTCGGCAGGTAACCACGTATTATAACCTCGGCAGGTAACCACGTATTATAACCTCGTCAGGAAACACGTATTATATCCTCGCCAGGAAACCACGTATTATATCCTCGCCAGGAAACACGTATTATATCCTCGCCAGGAAACACGTATTATATCCTCGCCAGGAAGCACGTATTGTATCCTCGCCAGGAAACACCTACAAAAGGCAAAGAAAATATTTCGTGGTACCCTTTTCTTATGGGTCCTTTTAACAGTTAGTATAAAAACATAAACTGCAAAAAAAATATGTTGTCGACATAAAACAAACACGACAAACATACAAAACCATAAAAATGGTTTAAAACCATAAACGCATTCCACCCGGATTATCAACATTAAACATTCCTTTCGGAATCCATTTTCTAACCATTTTAATTTTGCGATTGTATTTATCATACACATAAAATGAAGCATTTATATTCGCATTAGGTCTAGAAAAATTACTATTATACATACGAGCATACGGTTTCCTCCCATAATTCACATTTTTCATTTTTGACATATATGGGGGTTTTTGCACATAGGGTTTTCTCGTTTCAACTTTAGGAGATGCAAAAAATCTTTTAATGGGTTTACACGAACATTTATCAACACATGTATCGGAACCAATGCCTTTACGACAATTTATACGATTAGGCATATTTAGCATTTTAAGCACTTTATCATTGCTATTTTGAAATGCATTAGCTAATAAGTCATTTTTCTCATGCGATTTACATTTAGCATTTAAACATGCAATTTCATTTTCAAGAGACTCGCATTTTGTACATGTAATATCTTCATGTGTCTTTTTATTTAAGCATTCAATTTTATCATTTAAAATAACACAAGATTTGCAAACATCTTTTTTACTTAATTTATTTTCTAACTTAGTGATAACATCTAAATCATAAGTAGATTTTTGTTTACCGTCATCTATTTCCTTTTTATATGCAGATACGGTTTCTTTTAATTTAGTGATTTCATCTTTATACCTATTTGCAAGAGCGGCCATATCATGAAATGATTTATATAATTCGTCAAGATTATTTTCATCGTCACTATAATAATTATCACTATAATTACTATCACAATTATTTTTAGGAGAATATGATGAAGATACCTCATTATCATGGTCGGCCATGAAACAAAAATTTTTGGCCTCATTTATGCTTGCGCTCATCGCGCCTCCAACTAAAGCTTTTGGTGTGTTGATTTGTTTTGCTCGATTCGGACACACACTTGCATAGTGATCCTTGTCACCACACACATAGCAAAAGCCTTTCTTTTTATTGGCTTTTTCATCGTCGCTAGATTCGTCATATTTGTCTTCACTTTTATGGACGTTGCGACTTTGGTTTTTACCACCACGACGGCAGTCTTCATTTTCTTGAAACCTATCAATATTGGCAAACTTTTTGTTAGATAGGAGTTTAGAAAGTTTTCTTACCAACTTGACTAAATCGTCAAGATTTTCGGGTTCATCATCGGATGAACTTGCATCTTCCTCCTCTTCCTTTTCTTTTGAGGCAACGACCTTGAGAGCGATGGATTTCTTTTTTACTTGCTCCCGGACTTGATTTCTTTTTAGTGCGATTTCGTGCACTTTAAGATTGCCGATGAGATCATCGAGCTTCATAGTTGCGAGATCTCGGGAGTCTTCCAAGGATGTGATTTTTGCCATCCACTCCGAAGGAAGTGCTCGAAGAATTTTCCTTACATAGTCTTCGTTAGGATAAGTGCGACCTAATCCCTTCAAAGTAGTCATGATGAGGTTAAAACGTTTAAACATTGAGTCGATTGACTCATCTTTTGACATTTCAAATAATTCATAATCATGAACTAAAATGTTTATTTTAGAACTTTTAACTTGAGTATTTCCACGATGAGTGTCACTCAAGCTTTGCCAGATTTGATTAGCAGTTTTACAGGTATATACTCTTTCTATTTCATCGGAAGTTAAAGCAGCATATAATATATTTTTAGCCTCAAAATTTAAACAAAAAAGAGATTCTTCAGCGGGAGTCCAGTCTTTAACAGGTTTATCAACAATAACATTATTTTTTATAATAGTAGGATTAAAATTCCCATTTTCTATAATATCCCAAATTTTTTGACTTTTGCCACGAACGTGACATTCAAATAGCTCGGCCCAAATGCCAAACTTTTCAGTATCTATCAAAGGAGTTTTAGAGAACACAAAATTAGTTTGTTGAGCCATTTTAAAAAAAAATTAAAGAAATGATTTTAAAAATTTAAACAGAAATTTTTTGAAAGCCCCGCTCTGATACCAAATGTTAGACAACCTAAGGGGGGGGTAAGGTTGTATTTAAAATCTTTTACTTTCAAAAATTCTTTTACAAATAAATACAGTACTGAAACAGTATAAATAAATCAGAGTATAAACAAATAAATATACAACAATTATATAAACAGATATAATTTAAATGCACAGAGATTATATAAATAAATATAAATGCAAAGCAGTTTATATAAATAAATATAATAAAGCACAGCGGAATAAATAAAGAGATAAAAGTTAGAGATACTTGACACAGAGATTTACTGATTTACCACCAACTGTGATAAACCAGCAGCCGAGACACTTCCCGACACGATCCAATAAATGTATTCTTTACGGTAGAATACAAACCAAGTACAAAGGTAACGTAATTGATTCTCAAGCTTCTGCTATGAGATGTACAGGATCACACACCCGTTATTCAAATACTTACAAGAGGAGTATAACTCACAATGGGTAATCACTCTTGTATAATATCTCACACTTGGATATTTTATAAAAAATGTTTTATAAAATATATATATATAAATAGATGAGAGAGCTGAGAGGTTGCTGCTTGTTGTTACTTGTTACTGTTGTGTTGTCTTATATCTTCATTACCAGCAAGCATCATTTATACATAGCATCTCCAACGGCATTGTGAGGCGCGGTATACCGCCAAAGGCACGCGGTATACCGCCGTCAGAAAAGGTACGTTGACACACCAACGGCTACATGCAAAGTTGACAGGAAAAAGTACCCGCGGTATACCGGCTGGGTCTCGCGGTATACCGGCCGTACGAAACAGCAACTTCAACCAATCAGAAATGCACACGGCCTGCCGCGGTATACCGGCTGAACACCCGCGGTATACCGCCAAAAGTGTACCCGCGGTATACCGGCTGTACCGCCGCGGTATACCGCCGTCAGGAAAAGTCAGCTTTCAGGACAGCACCCAAATCTTGCTGGATCTTCTCAAAACCTTATTAAAATTAATTGTTGGGTTTTTAGAAATATCCAAGTGGTATATTATTTTAGGGTGTTTATCATTATTAGTTATAAACAATAATGACGACGTAAACACTTCCGTCTTGAACCCTTCAGATTAAATCTTCGTGTTCTTCAACAACTGCACACTTGGATTAAATTGTTAGATAAACAATAATGCGTTGTGTTTGTAATCATCAAAATAAATATATATAAATATATAGAGATGTGGTACACTTGCACCAACAGAACACAACGGTAAGAATTAAATTATGTGTAGCTATAATATATGTGATGCCTATTGTCTCGATTTACTACAAAAAGTGGCTAGTTCAAGACTTTTGTTCACTATCCACGAAGTAGATCCGATAGGTATTCACTAGGAACGGTTCAAGTCCAAAAGACACCTTTTCCGATGCATATTATAACTAGCTTGGAGATAGAAACATAAGTTCCATAATATTGCTTATTTTCTATTCAAATGTGGGGTATTATTTGGGTTTGAATAGAAAATGTGGGGTATTGTTGGAACTAAGTATAGAGGTGAGAAACCTTGTCCCACATAGGAGCCAAGGCAAAGTTTAGAACACTTAATTAACCCAAGATAGAGAGCATTAAATGAATCATTTAATTGCTTGGGCTTGGAATATGGTGTTCTTGGTGGGCTCTCTTTGACATAAATATACATATTTAATGTCAAAGATTGGGCCTTGGGCCTTGGGTCTCGATGGGGTCTGATAGTTTGGCGGTTAGCGATGGAAAACTATTTAAACCACACTTTTTCCTCTTCGTTTTGGCATGAATTCAGACACGAAAATCAGACATATTCAGGGTTCTCTGTCATCTCCTTCCATCTTCAAACATAAGATGATTCGCTAGTTTCAAGTACGAGACTTGAATACGATTGTTGTATCATCGGGATAAACGCCAATACCACCGACGAATTTTTGTCTTAGGACACTGCTTCCGTGCAGGCCTCAATCGACACGTTATCTTCGATTATCTACGAAATTCAAGTAAGGTTTACGTTTATTGTACTTTTGGTATTGGAATCATTGATTGTAAAGGATTTGTTCTATACAAATTTCTACCCATTTCTTTGTTGTATATATACAAAATCAATTATATGATTGATTACTCCTAACACACCGTTGAGGAAAATAGTGGATGGAAATGTTTTCAATCAATTTTTATCTCGTCACATATCCGTCATCATGTGAAATCATATTATTCATTTATTAAGAAAAGCGGTAAAACATAAAAATATGAAATTTGTAGCATTTTAAAGGCAACGAGATTCAGGAGCGAACACATAAATTTTTTCATACGGTAACACCATATAATATAGACAAAAAATAATTACCAAAAACATGATTTTTATCGACGTGTCTACATATTTTTACGGACGTTCAATATTGTCTTATATACTTCTAGCCTAATTTCATCGTTTTGAAGGCTTTTTAAAACTTTTTGCTTGATTTCAAAGGATTTTAAGTTTTTTATTCATCAGTTTTGATGATTTGTTTTTGTTAATTGCAAGTTTTTTTCTGGTTTTTTCGTTGATTACGAGGTATGGTTGCACATTCTTGAAGATTTCAAAATAATACGGTAGCATCTTTCAAAACGATATGGTCGCACCATTCACGAACCTAAACTTTTACCCTTCGCTGGAGAACTAATACGGTGGCATGTGCCACCGTAACCACTAAGCTAGGTCCGCCTATGACGAGATCCACTCAAAGCGAAGCCATAACACATGTTAAGAATTGGATTCTTTTAATGCTAGCTGTTTGGTTTTATTTAAAAAATTATAAAATAGTTGGTTTTATAAGACGCTAAAAAGTTATAAGTGTCTTTAGGCCATCCGTATCCCAACCCTCAAGCCCTCAAGCGTCACATCAACGCCACATCAGCTTTTCTCCTAACCCTCTTCTCAAACCCTCAAGTCCTAAAGTGGCATAGCGGAACCCTCAAGCCCTCTTGCCGCCTCATTTTTTTAATTCTTTTATTTATACATTTAATTATTTAACAAAATAAAAATATTCATATATTTTTTAATAAATAAAAATAAGATAAATAATAAAAATAAAAATTAATAACATTCATTAAAAATTTAAAAATTACAAAATAAATTTAAAAATCTACTCGTCGTCATTGTTGGGAACTTGGATACGCCAAATATGTTCGACCAAATCCGACCGAAGGTTATTATGAGTGTCCCGGTTTTTGACTTCTCGAACATTTGACGCGCGTTTTTCCTCACTGATTTGGGTTTCGATATCATCCGTGAAAAGGTCGTTTTCATCGCCACCACAAATAGCATGGTCTTCGTCTTCGAGTATCATATTGTGTAATATGACACAAGCGTACATAATGTTTTCCCAATCTTGAGAGTTCCCATCCGCGTGCCGGGTTATGAAGTATATGCCAACGTGTTTTAAGCACGCCAAAAGCTCGTTCAACATCTTTACGTGCCGCTTCTTGCGCGGACTTGAACTTTTGTCGTTTAAGGTCATGTGGGCACGTAAATGATTTTACGAAAGTAGCCCATTCCGGATATATCCCATCCGCTAGATAATATCCGTGCTCGTAGGTGGCTCTATTCACCTCTAAAGGGCAGTCGGGTGCTTTTCCATCATATACATTGTTGAAGATGGGCGACTGATTGAGAACATTGATGTCGTTGTTGGAACCGACAACACCAAAGTATGCGTGCCAGATCCATAGATCTTGAGAGGCCACTGCTTCTAGCATGATTGTCGGGTGCTCATGATCACCTCTCATGAATTGACCTCGCCATGCTACCGGACAATTTGCCTACGCCCAATGAGTACAGTCTATGCTTCCGAGCATGCCGGGAAATCCGTGTTTAGCTTCATGCGCGGCGTACAATTTCTGAATATCAATAAAAGTAGGCTTGCGTAAATATTTTTGACCATACAGTTCAATAATACCTGTGCAGAATTTGTGCAGACAATCTCGTGACGTTTTCTCTCCCATACGGATGTACTCGTCAAATGAGTCAGCAGCTACTCCATACGCCAATTGCCGAATAGCGGAAGTACACTTTTGTATCGGAGAAAAACTTTTTTGTATCTGCCGTCCAACCGAAGTGTAAAATATGAATATTGTCCTTGTAAATCTTCAACTATTCGTTCGAATAGCTGCCTCCTCATCCTGAACCGCCGCCTAAACATATCCGGTGTATAAACCGGGTTGTTGCCAAAGTAGTCCCGCATAAGCCGCTCGTTTGCAGCTACTCGACCTCTTTCTATGTTCGCGGCCCTCTCTCTTCTTGACGATGAGGCGGTGCTACCATAATTTAATTGTGCAGTCTCTCGAACCAAGCCTACAAAAATTTCCCTTTGTAGATGCAACAACTCGTCGGTGTCTACGGATGATGATGATGTGGTTGGTGAACCGGGTTGTGGCGAATCCATATTGTTTAAAATATAGAGAATGGAAGAGAATGGAAGAGAATGAGAGAATGAGAGAGTTGTTTTGTGTGAAAAATAAAATGGGTTAGGATTATATATATAGTGTGATTAAATTGAAAAAAAAAAATTAAAAAGAGCCGTTGCCAACGTCTTTATTTTCAAATTATTTAAAAAAAATAAAAAAAAAATAAAAGCCATCGGGTTGAACGGGTTTTGGAACCCGGGGATGAAACCCGAGCCCGAGCCCGCTCCCCCCCGTACCGTAACCCGCTGGAGCCCGAGCCCGTAGCGATACGGAAGGCCTTAGCTTTTGATAGATCGTTTTATAATGCTTAAATTATATAGGAAAATAATAAGTTTCTTATCTAAAGGCATTTGTAATAAATTTATATGATGTTTTTGAACATCTTAACAAACTTTTAAACATTGTTATTTAAACAATCGTCATATTAAGTATTTTATAAGACATTTTTACAAATAGTGTCCTATAAAATCAAATGTCTTGTAAAAAATGGGTTTTAGGACAATTTCTCGAAAGTGTCCTATAAATTAGTTAATGTGATGTTATGTATTAAAAGTGTTGTAAAAAACTTGGTAAACACCAAAAACGTTTTATAAACTTATTACGACGTCTTTAGATATAATGTTAGCTTTTTGTCACGGACTTGTCTCTACAAGATCGCGTGCGGCCTTAGTTCTCGAACTAAGTCAGCCAAACTCCCGAAACAACCAACGATTAAGGCAAGTAACGAGAACACAAGAGACTATTAGAATGCAAAGGAACTTGTATTGCTTGAGAGAACTTACAAGAGAGCTTAGAAGAATACTTTGAGGTGTGTTGTGCCAAATGAGGCCACTACCTATTTATACTACTCTAAAGAACATTCTAGAGAACAACTATCTAGATATGTACATGGATCATTCTAGATCTATCAAGAAAGATGCTATATACAAGAGGCTTCTACCTCCTTCCATGGAGAGTCTTCTAGAAAAGCTTCCATAGGTTCCTCCATGCTTCTTGAGTATTGTAGAAGGTTCCGGATTCCGGTGAACCTTCGGGAAATCTGTCTCATGCTTGGCGGGTCGTCACATTCTCCCCCACCTAAGCTCGCGACGTCCTCGTCGTGCCATCTTCATGATACTTCTTGATCTTGTCCGCGAATTGCCACAATGTGTCTTGAGCTTCCCAACTTGCTTCACTATCGGGCATGTTTCGCCATTTGACCAAGTACTCCGTGTAGCTCGGCACTCCTCGTCTTGAAACCTTTCGATCCGAAAGAATTTCCTCAACCTCCCGATCGAAAGAAGTCACAACTGCAGTCGGTGCCCTTTTGGACACTCCCCGTTCCGGGTCTTCCATATCCTTGTGATAAGGCTTGAGAAAACTTACATGGAAAACCGGATGAATCTTCAACTTGGGCGGTAGTTGAAGTCGGTATGATACCTTCCCAACACGTCCAATCACCGGGAAGGGGCCTTCGTACCTTCGTATCAACCCTTTGTGCACTTTCCTCAATGATTTGAATTGTTGAGGTAGGAGTTTCACCATCACTTGGTCCCCAACCTTGAACTCGACGTGTCTCCTCTTTTCGCCCGCCCATTTCTTCATCTTCCTTGCCGCTTTATCTAATGAAGCCCGCGCCATATCCGCTTGCTCGTGCCATTCCTTCATGGTCTTGTACGCGGCCGGACTATTCCCATCGTAAGACGCGGCTAAGGCATTCGGGGTTAGCGGTTGCCGCCCCGTAACCAACTCGAAGGGACTCTTCCCTGTAGCCTCGCTTCTTTGCATGTTGTACGAGAATTGTGCAACATCAAGAAGTTTCGCCCAATTGCTTTGGTTGGCGCTCACGTAGTGTCGAAGGTAGAGCTCCACCAACGCATTTACTCTTTCCGTTTGCCCATCGGTTTGGGGATGGAAGCTCGTAGAGAAGTTCAAATCCGTCCCCATGATCTTGAATATCTCCGTCCAAAATCTTCCCGTAAACCTTGGGTCTCGATCGCTCACGATCGTATGTGGCACACCCCAATACTTCACCACATTCTTGAAGAAGAGCTTTGCCGTCTCTTCCGCGGTACAATCGGGTGGTGCGGCTATGAAAGTTCCGTATTTTGAGAATCGATCCACCACCACGATTATGCTTCCATAACCTTCCGTCTTTGGCAAGCAAGTGATGAAGTCCATGGAAACACTCTCCCATGGTCCCTTGGGTGTGGGTAATGGCTCTAATAATCCTCCCGGTTGTCGTTGCTCTATCTTGTCTTGTTGGCATACTAGGCACGTCCGAACGAATGTCTCTACATCGTCCCCCATCCTTGGCCAATAGAACGTACCTTCCACCAGTGCTAGTGTCCTCTTGATTCCTGGATGACCGGCCCACTTCGAATCGTGGCACTCCTTCAAGATAGTCCGCCTAAGGTCGCCCCACTTAGGCACGTACAACCGATCTCCTTTGGTGAATAAAAGATCTCCTTTGAGCCAAAATCTTCTTGTCTTTCCGTCCCGAGCCAATGCCACAAGGTTCTTGGCCATAGGATCATGCTCCAATCCCTCCTTGATTCGGTCTTGAAGAAAGAATTGGGGCTGAGTGATAGCCGCAAATTCCGCCTTGCGACTCAATGCGTCCGCTACCACGTTAGCCTTCCCCGGCTTATACTCCAAGTGGTAGTCGAACTCAGCTAGGAAGTCTTGCCACCGTGCTTGCTTAGGACTTAACTTCTTTTGGGTTTGGAAGTAACTTGTCGCCACATTGTCTGTCTTGATCACGAACTTCGACCCCAAGAGATAGTGTCTCCATGTCCTCAAGCAATGTATGACCGCCGTCATTTCCTTCTCTTGCACAGTGTACCTCCTTTCGGTATCATTCAACTTTCGGCTCTCGAACGCTATCGGATGTCCCTCTTGCATTAGAACTCCTCCAATGGCGAAATCTGAAGCATCCGTATGTAACTCGAACGGCTTGGTCACGTCCGGTAGTCTCAACACCGGTTCCTCGGTCACCGTATCCTTTAACTCGTCAAAGGCTGTTTGGCACCGCTCATCCCACTCCCAAGCCTTCGTCTTTTTCAGTAGGTCCGTCAAGGGTGCCGCCTTGGCCGAATATCCCTTGATAAAACGCCGATAGTAGTTTACCAAGCCAAGGAAGGACCTCACCTCCGTAACCTTGGTTGGCGTCTCCCAATCCCGGATAGCTTTAACCTTTGCTCCATCCATCATTAGGCCACCGTCTTTGATCTTGTGTCCCAAGAATTCCACCTCCTCTTGAGCGAACGAGCACTTCTCCAATTTGACATAAAGCTCATTGTCTCGTAACACTTGGAACACTTGTTTCAAATGAGACACATGCTCCTCCAAGGTATGACTATAGACGACTATATCGTCTAAGTATACTACCACAAACTTGTCAAGAAAGGGGTGAAAGAGCTTGTTCATCAAAGTACAAAATGTAGCGGGAGCATTGGTCAAGCCGAATGGCATGACTAAGAACTCGTAAGAGCCATACCTCGTGACGCAAGTCGTTTTTGCTTCGTCTCCCTCGGCTATCCGTACTTGGTAGTATCCCGATCTCAAATCCAACTTGGTGAAGTATCTCGCCTTCCCCAATTGATCAAACAAATCCGCAATAAGAGGAATTGGGTATTTGTTTTTTATAGTTACCTTGTTTAGCGCCCGGTAGTCTATGCACATTCTTAAGGACCCGTCCTTCTTCCTTTGAAATAGTACCGGTGCACCATAGGGAGCTTTAGAGGGTCGGATGTACCCCGCATCAAGAAGCTCCTTGAGTTGCCTCCGCAACTCTTCTAACTCTGGTGGAGGCATTCGATATGGGGCTTTGGAGGGTGGCTTCGATCCCGGTTCCAACTCTATCGCATGGTCCACCTCCCTCCTAGGTGGAAGTCTCTTTGGTAACTCTTTGGGCATCACGTCCTTGTACTCAACAAGAACCTTCTCGATCTCTTCCGGTATCTCCTCCGTATTTCTCCCACCATCATCCCCTTGCCTTGTAACCGCCAAGTAGCAAGGCTCGTTCTTGTTGTATCCCTTCTTGAATTGCATGGCTGATAGGGACTTGGCACTACTCTTAGGCCCGCGTTCCGTACCCACCATACAAGTCTTTCCCCCATCTAGGATACATAACGAATTAGCGAATGGCATAGGGAAAGCACGTACCTTATCGAGGAAGTCTAACCCGAGCACCACTTTGAAGTCATCCATGGGAACCACCGAGAAATCGATATCTCCTTCCCACCCACCAATCTTTGCTCGTACATCTTTGGCTACACCATGGATTGGTTTGGCCGTAGAGTTCACCGCTTTGATAGTACCACTCCCTTTTGTCGCCTTAATCCCTAGCCTTGCGGCTTCCTCAATGGACATGAAGTTATGAGTAGCACCCGTATCGACAAGAGTACGTACCTTATTTCCATTGATGATAGCTTCAACGAATTGCAACCCCTTGTTGGCTATCTTGGCCACCTCAGTTTTGCCTTTGATTGCGTTTAAGATCCGCATCGACCCCATGCATTCATCCCCGTCTTGAGAGCAACCCTCACCTCGAGTTATGGCATGAAGCTTAGCTTTGCTTGGGCAATCTCGGGCTCGGTGTGGTCCATCACAAAGGAAACACCCATTGTTCTTGTAGGTCGTCCTCAAGTCTTTGTTCTTCCCGGTTGGTGGCTTTCGTGCATCATCATTTCTTGCTTGGGTAGACTTCTCTCCCCCACCTTTCTCATGGTTACCCTTCCGATCCTTTGGCTTCGACGGTTCCTTTTTGCTAAAATCGATCAAGGCCTCTGCCTCGGCAATAGCCGTTGCAAGATCTTGTACCCCACGTCGCCTCAACTCCGTCTTGGCCCATGCTTGCAAGCCATCAAGAAAGTAGAAGAGAGAATCTTTGTCGGAAAGATCCGGGACCTCCAAGACAAGATTGGTGAAGTCCTTCACATACTCCCGGATCGTTCCGGAATGCTTGAGCTTACGAAGACGACTCCTCGCTTCGTCCTCGGCATTCTCCGGATAGAATTGCTTCTTAAACTCGCGAATGAAATCACCCCAAGTAGAAATGTTACACGTACCTCTTTCGATATCTCCATATCGACGTCGCCACCACAAGGCCGCGGTATCCTTCAAGTACCTCGTGGCTGTCTTGATCTTCATCGCATCCTCCACGATGTTGACCCCATCCATGTATTGCTCCATTTCCCATAGAAAATCATCAACCGCCCTAGCTTCCCGCTTTCCCACAAACGGTGATGGTTTCGGAATCTCAACCTTTGGAGCATGGTTGCTAGTGTTGCCACCTCCACTAGCCATGGCCCGTTTAGCCAAACTTAAGTCGGCGTGGATCTCCTCCAAGCTTTGGTGAATCGTGGAGATCTCTTCTTCCACTTCACCTCGAAGCTTAGTTAGCTCGCTCATGAACATACCTCTTAAGTCATGAAGCTCGCGTCTCAAGTCGCCACCCAAGACATTGAGGGCGCTCTTGAAATCATCCCGCATATCGGCAAAGTCGGAGTCCAAACCTTCCACATGTTGGTTTACCTCCTCAATTTGTGCCTTTATCTCGGCCACGGATGTCTCTACACCCGTCATCCTCATTTCCAAGCTAGAGAGTAAATCTTTGGACTTACCTCGGTTCTTGTTAGCTCCTTCTTTGCGAGACTCTTCTCGGCCACGGTTCTCGTCAACCACGGATGAACCAACGTTCTTATCGGACTCCTTTGCCATGCCTTCAATCGACCTGCTCTGATACCAAATGTCACGGACTTGTCTCTACAAGATCGCGTGCGGCCTTAGTTCTCGAACTAAGTCAGCCAAACTCCCGAAACAACCAACGATTAAGGCAAGTAACGAGAACACAAGAGACTATTAGAATGCAAAGGAACTTGTATTGCTTGAGAGAACTTACAAGAGAGCTTAGAAGAATACTTTGAGGTGTGTTGTGCCAAATGAGGCCACTACCTATTTATACTACTCTAAAGAACATTCTAGAGAACAACTATCTAGATATGTACATGGATCATTCTAGATCTATCAAGAAAGATGCTATATACAAGAGGCTTCTACCTCCTTCCATGGAGAGTCTTCTAGAAAAGCTTCCATAGGTTCCTCCATGCTTCTTGAGTATTGTAGAAGGTTCCGGATTCCGGTGAACC